>SNQJ01S0066465.1:84636-111420 GCA_010110895.2 Picea sitchensis
AACAACATGATGTATACTATCCATTCATGGGTGTTGTATATGCATGTGCATTTTCCTTCATGTCCAAATACCTTTATCAATCTTGTGGTCCAAAACCCATGACTAGGGTTGACATCAATGACAACAATCAATCTTCCAACAATTGAGGTCATCCAAAGTGAAACATGGGGATAGTTAAAGTGGTAAAGTTTGTGTCATAAATTATATCATAAAGGGCGAAAAACAGGCCTTCCCAACAATCCAACCACCTCCTAAACATCTTGGGGTCAAACTTGTGCCCATTGCTATGTAGGTAGAAAAAACTCCTAAATTGAAAAAAAGAAAACAACAAAGGAAGAATTAGGCCAATCCTGAAGTAGTTGCAGCTGAATTTGTGTCATGCGATACATAGATTGAAGAGCCTCCTCTAGAAAAGTAGGACAGAAATAAAAAGGGGAAACATGTCCCAGAAATGCCAAGAAAACCAAATCAGATGACCAGGATGAACAACTATTTGAGGCTAAAATCCAAAACTTTGTTTAATCCATCCCTCAAGGAGTAGAAGCCTATTGTAATTGAATATCAAGACATAGATGAATAGCCCTCCAAGTTTACCAACATAGAGGTAATGGCCATCCACACCTTGAACGAAATGCCAGTAGGAAAGACCAATAAGAAACACAATAAGGGAAATACCTCAGGTGTTAAACCTACTGATTTGGAAGTAGAGTTCACTATTGGTCCAAACCTAGATCATATTTGGTGGACAATGGTCCAGACACTGAGCAAGATTTTGAAGAAACTATTCCAGAAACATAGCATGTCCCAAAGCAAGTTTTAGAAGAGACAAAACCAAAGGAAAAGGGGAAAATGTTGATGGTACATGAACCTGTGAAATACATCATTGATGATGTTGGAGCCACCTTTGTTTTTTCTAGCCCGTCTCAAATTTCATGTCTTAATGCTCGAAATCGAAAGATGGTTTTCGTATTTTCCGTCTGTAGTTTCAAAATTTCTGAAGTCTTATCACGCAGCAGCGGTGATTTTTGTACTCTCGAGGCGATTTCTACTTTTCGGCAAAAATCTTTTCCCCTTTTGTTCTACCTCGGGATTTCGCGTGTTGGATGCTATAGATCACGTAATTCATAAGTCCCGAGCAATGAAACAATGAAACCATTTTAATTTTCACCCAGGGCAGTAACGGGAGTAAAGTCTTCCTAAATCATGATTAAATGTCATCGGGTTTTCACACCTCGGCGTTCACCAAGTCCAAAAGTTTATTTCCGTAACCCCAATAGCTGAAACCGCGAGGTCCATATGTTAGTAACCCATGTCAAAGTTAAAAGTAAAAGCTAAACCATGGTAAAGTTCTGTCGGCAATTCGCCACTCAGCGTTTTATTTTTAAAAATTTACATTGTCTAAGCCCCGACTCGCGACATCACGATAAGGATATGAACATAATTAATTAATCACTTAATCCAAATTTATCTTCCCTTTTAATTAAGTCATATTATCGCGATCTCGCAGTTTCGCAACTCGGCATGCAAACTTCCCAGAAACTTATCTTCGAAGCTCTGAGTCGCGATATGGAGAATATAATAATTACGAAGTCAATTAGGTGCCCAATCACAACTGCGGTTTTATTAACCAAAATCGATCATCGCAAATTCGGGGGTTAGAGGTTCAAAGAGTTAAAGCAAAAATTCCGATACAACGAGTACTGAAAGATAAATTAACGTTGGTAAAACTGGATTAATTAAGCTAAATCAATATATCCCGTGTTTTGATGCTTGCACGATTTACGAGGTAGCCTTATTCCTTCCATACGCCAACTGACATTTCAAACCGCCAAAATTTATGACATTAATTAGGAAATAGGGCAAATCGACGAATAAAGAGAGGATTTTTATGGCAAAATTTATTTCTAAATATGATTTGACAGACCTGTTCTAAAAGGTACCGAGTTTTTGAATATATATAAGAGCTCTTATTCATTATAACAAATTCATTTCTACATTACGCAGATCACATTTTATCAGCGAGCTAACTTCTGTATGTATACGTACTTTTATCACAGAAGAGCCAAAGCAGGATCTCCCGTCATGGCCCCGCGAAAAGCATCCAAAGCCAGTGTTGAGGTATCAGGACAAGGTTCAGACAACGTTGATGATACTTCACCTCGAAGTGTCGACTCTGTCTCGAACTGGTCGTTCGTTTCCGATGTTCTGCAGGCCAAATTGGTGGATTATTCCGATGATTCCAGCGACAATGAAAAAGACGACATAACCACCAAGTATAAGATCGTCATTCAATCAGGAATGCACAAAGTAGCGGCCAGGCCACGATTTCTCCCATATTATGACATGGTCCGATGGGCATTAGACCATGTGGACATACCAACTAGAACCATCATGAATCAACAGAAGGTCACCATCGAGACTTTCAGGCCTGAACATCTGCAAGCCATGTATAAGTTGCCCACACCATCTGACTATACATATGGTGCCGAATTCTTGGACGAGTTGAAACAGAAAGAATGTGTGCAGTATGAAAAAACCATGTCTAGCTTAATAAGATATTGGGTTTTGCATTCTACGAAGTTCAGGGTAGACAGTCATGGTATATATTCAATATCCTCCTTAGAACCACAGTACAAGTATGTAGCTATGATGACATGCAGATTATACGGGAGAGAGGACACCTCACATTTCTTTCTTCCATTGGTGCCTCTAATATTTCGGGTCGCCGAAGGTTGTTCCTTCGACTAGGCGAAAATGTTGTCCGATAGCTTGACCAATCGGGTCACAGAGTATCGGGGGCGCAAAAAGAGAGCGGAAAGACTTCTTCATTTTTCATGTCTGCATACATTATGGATGCCATGTGTTTTTTAACACCATTTCCCTTAATGAGTTGGAGCTAGACTCCAACAAATGACGAGCCCATCCACGTCTATCATTCAAAATTATGGGAAAACAAAGTGGCAGATTTTGTATATGAAATCTTCAACTGGGTGATGGTGCCTCCGCATGTCACTATTTTTGGTCACCCTCCACCCAGGATCTCGGACAGTATAGTGACGAATTTGAGCAACATAGTTGATTGGCATGTAGAAGCTGAATTCTCATACCTCAGAGTTTTCGGGGCTTCTGTTCCCCCGCATGCATTGCCATTATTTATTCCCGACAAGCTGGCTTGTTGTGAGGTTGCTAGACAAACAGTAATCGGGGGCATCAGCAAGGAGCTGAAGGGATACTCGAAGAAGGTATGGCCACCTTTTCCTGTTCATTTAAATTCATATTCTTTATTATATTTCGAGCATGCTAAAGCTGAGGCAGTAGCCCTGGAAGACCTAAATTTGGTCCTTATTGATCCGCAAAGGCTCGTGAGTAATCATTTGGCCAGTTGCAGACTTAAGAGATTTGAGCACGAGAATTCACCCTCGGATGACATTTTCTGAGGCACAAGATCCTATGTCGAGATTTTAGCTCGAATACAAACCTTGGAACCTAAGGAGAGAGACGATGTTCTAAGGTTCCAGGAACATCGACGCAGTTGTCTCCCCATAGTGTTGCGGGGTGAGAATCTGAGTACAACGGAGGTGAAACGAAAAGATGTCGAAGGCTCCAAGGATGCGACTACTGATCAAGAAAAACACCAGGACGAAGGAGAGCAAACTAAGAGTCCGAAAGTAGAGATAAAGACTCCCAACCTGCCGAAGAAGCAGAGTCCAGTTACTACCCCGGGACAATTAGCGAAGCAAATCGGAGAGCCTATCACATCAGTTACTCCCTTGCAATCAACTCAGGGGAATATTGACGCAGGGTGGATCTTCAATGAAGAGTTGAGGCCTATAAGGATGGAAGAGCTCCCTCCGAATGAGTTCTTCTTCGATAAGAAAAGAAAGGCAGTAGTAAAGAGAGAGTTCTACCAGGAAGGGGAAACAACTGCCAAGAAATACAAAGTTATAACTGATGGGAAAGACAAGAGGAATGAACAATTCATGACTGAAATAGCAGGGACATTAGGACCATATGCCTCGGCGAATCAATTTTCAGTCGGAATTTTGAAAAACCAACTTAAATGAAAAAATCGCCTCATCAAGACCCTTGAAGCCAGACTAGCCACATCAACAGAGACTGCCAAAGACCAGGCGAGCGTAGGAATAGAGCAGGCTAGGTTGGCCGATAAAAATGAGATAGAGCTACTCAAGACTAAGCTCAAGCAAGCACAGCTGGTGGTCCGGGATGGTCATATGCAAGCGAGCCAGCAAAAGGATTTGATCGAATAGCTATAGCCTAGGGTGGAGATAACCGAAAGCAGAGTGATAAATATCAGGATGTTCCAATCCCAGGCGATGGAGATTCGGAGTAGAGTCTCTGCAGCCCAACGAAATTTACTCGCCAAGGTAGAAGCGATCCGGGACAACTGTTTGCTAGTCAACCAGGTTTCGGAGAACTTATCTGCTAGAGAAAGGGAAGCTGGAGCAGCACAGGTCACCTTCCAAGAGGTTGTGATAGCCACAAACAATAGGGATTCAGGAAGTACTCCCAGGTTCACCATTTCGGAGCAGACCAGAGGAAACATTCTATTGAAAGAATGGGAGCACAGCATCTCAGAAATCAAGCTGCAAGCCAAAAGGGTAACGAATTCCTTAGAAGAGGCCTTTAGTTATATAGATGGTAATCTGCTAGGAATTGATAGTGGAGGTAGTGCCGAGGCATTGATTCAAATGAATATGGAAAAAATCTCGCTTGATTTAAATGAAAAAGAAGAAAGAGATTCAGCCAAGATATCACAAGTGACTATGGCGGACATAGTCCAAATAGACAAATGTATGATTAAACCAAACGCGTAATTATGCGCTATCGACATCATAGATAGACAGATGGAAGATAGGCTTCCGCAATTAGCCCGAGCTTGTTACTCTTTTGAGGCCAACTGTCAAGCAGAACCGTCAAGGTTGATATCTCGGTTGGTTGAAAGATGTGTCACCTGTACCGAGCACGCACGAGGACAAACTTCTGGCACCAAGTGAAGACAGAGAAGAATAAATGGAGCGATTTCTCTCCTCCCTATCATAACTGAAATTTTTGTAACGATTGAGATTCCATCTTATTGTAAAACTGTATAAATATACCATAGAAAGAAAGAAAAAGGGTTGGACCTTTGTGTGTCGATTGTAATAGAGTTTTTTCATTTTGAGAGTTAATACAAAGCAAATCTGAAGATTCTCAATTCCGTCACGACTATGTTATGAGTTTGTTTTCTCGTATCTCATATTTCGTTTCATTTCATATTCCTAACTGATGAATGCTTCGTTATAATTTAGTACAATCTCTACTATAGCGAATGAATTTTGGTTTTCTATATTGTTTACTGTTTTTCCTCTGTACCAGCTATTAGCAAGTATAAGACCAGTCAACACTTTTAGAATTCTATATATATATTATGCTTCATCGGGTTATTTCCTTACATTTTTCCTCTTCTATTTATACGTGAGATTTTCCCTTGATAGGAGCCTTACTCGATAGACAGCTAAATGTTTTTCTCCCACCTCATACATTTTATTAAGATATAACTCAGTTACGGGAAAGAGCCTTTGATTTGCACCCCTATTTTATTCCTGAAACCGTAAACTCTCTTTTACATGACCGAATTGAGATAGCACTTAAATTCTCCCTTTGAGGTTTCCTTATTTTACTGTTCCTCCATGACTGTCCCTGTACCAACACAGCCCAACATCGAACCCAGATTATCAATCAAACGCACATTTCCTTAAACCTTTTCAATACCATTCTCAAAACAGCCACTACCCAGGTTGAACTCGAACGTTCATGGGCAGCGATTGAACAGGATATTCACTTCCAGGAACAGTTGGAAGATAGACAACGCCAACGCAGAAATCTTCCTTAGTTTCCTCTGCCGAAGGTTGACGTTTCTCTCTTCTCTACCCTTTACCCACTTTCAGATTCCTAGACATTGTACTTCTAAGCCTTAAGTACAGACTCTGGAACAACATCTTTTTGGCGCCGTTGCCGGGGACCAAAGTTACAAAAAAAATTTCCCTGGGAAAAAGACATTTCTTTTTTTCATTGAAAGTGTTACCCTTTGATAGTGAACAAATAGTACACACCTTTTTTAAGGCTTTCCAATCTTTCACTTGGCGACTCCACAAATAATAAGCTGGCATCTGGTCGAAGGAATACCAGACAAAACCTAGATGGTAAGAAGATTACGCCCGTTACCGATCCCAAGAAGATTCTAAAGGAGAGAGGCTCTCTCAAGCCAACCGCTGCAGTCTACAAGCTTAAACCCCTACAGCTGAAGACTAAGATTTCTTCTGAACCCTCAACTTCACGCAGTCCTCTTTTTTATGCTAAATATTTAACATCAAACTTCTCCAAATTTAGAAGTGAGATCCATCCGACAATCCCCTTAGTACAGAAAGGAAAGGTCCCTCTTGAAAGTTCGTCGGCAGTTGACATACCATCTTTCCTTCAGTTAAATTTCCTAACCTCACCAAATTCTGAAGAGTGTGTTACACATTCGGTTTCCACACCTGTCGGTTCTCCTGATTTTGTCTCTTGCAAATCTAAGGAACCGAGTCCTCGCGTTCCTTATCTTTCCTTGTCGGATTTTCCTCTTCGCGAAGAAAATAAAGATTCACTTTTAATTTTCCGAAACCCCCTTTACAACTTTCCACAAATAACGATGGCAGCCGCCGGAGGAGGAGGTGGAGGGTTTATCGAAGGAGGAGGGGGAGGAGCCCCTCTAGGAGGAGATGGAGGCCAAGGGCCTGCCCCCCCTCCCAGAGTGTTTGCGAAAGTTGCAGCCAGATATGCTCCCTTGGTATTTCCCATCCCTCTACATGACCTTCCCAAAAATTAAATAAAAAAATTTCCAAAATTCACTGGGGAAGGGGATCTGACTGCGACCAAACACATTAATTTCTTTGATCAATTCACAGATATCATAGGTATCAAACATGAAGATGCATATTCAAGTCTTCTTGTTCAAACCTTTGAAGGCCAGGTCCGAACTTGGTTTCAGAGTCTACCTGCAACATCTATCTTGTCTTATGACACCTTAGAATATGCTTTCCTCAGGCAATGGGGCGAAAGAAAAGACCACTTATATTATTTAACCGAATTTGGGTCTTTGAGAAAAAAGAATTCAAAAACAATCATGGAATTTATTCAAAGATTCAACAAACTGTATAACAAAATCCTAGTTGAGGTTAAACCGTCCCAACCCGTGGCCAAGGTAACTTTTGCAGGGGCTTTCGAACCGTATTTTGCACTCCTTTTATGAGAGAGAAGGGGAACCACCCTAAACCGAATGCAGGACGATGCTGTAGAAATTGAGTCTAATATGATGGCTTATGGTAAGCTTAAAGATAAAATAGAAACTGGAAACTGAGAAACCAAATGCTTTATAGAACAAGCAGGTCCATCAGGGTCTAATAGATCTACAGATGATAGGGTAGACGNTAAAGAACTGTCTAATAAAATATCCAGAATGGAGCTCGAATAGGCCAAAGTTGATTCTTTCCCCAAAAAGGATTTCAAGAGGAACCCCAACCCCCTGAACTAGCAAAGACAAATAAAAAATGAAGATCAAAAAATTCAAGCTCCTCTAAAGAGCGAAAATTTTATAGGAATGAGTGATCTCCAAGATTTCGAAGATTCGGATAATGATGTCACGAACTTCGGTGATGACTGCACACAACCGTATCTGACTAGAGAAGACTATGAAAATTCTCTAAACACTCAACAACCGCTGGTTAAGGGTGAAGAAAGTGATCATATTGACCTTTGTGGTTCTCAACAAGAAACTGAAATGATAATGGCTGAGATCCAACCTAAGTACAACTTAAGATCTAAGAGTAAGCCCACCTCAACTACTCAACCCAAGAAAATCCTCCAAAGAGGTCAAACTTACGAGCCTACTCTGGAAGAGACCTCATTACTCAACAGTAAAACGAAAGTAGTAAGCACTCAAGAGTCCGAAGTGGGAAAATTTGAGACCCAAGCACAAGGAACTGAAACGGCTAATAAAATTACGCTTTCAACCAAGACCATGAGTAATAAAGCAGACCAGACGAATAAGTCGGAAAGGAAGGATTCAGAAATCTCAACTAAAGAAACAGACAAGGTGAGTGGAGCTTTCAGTTTTGAAAACGAGATAAATAAAATTAAGATACCAATCCCTCTGGTAGAATTAGCAAAAAACCCCGTTTATCGGAGGAAGATTACCAAAGCGATGGGTGTCTCAGAGCTAGAAATCCAGTCTGATGTTTTAAACCTGGAAGATGACAAACCTAACATCACTTTTGGTCCACATTTGAAGGGGCCAAAGATACTATTGCTCCTTTTTATATCACTTTAAATGTATATGACCAATTGCTACATAATTGCATGTTAGACTCCGAACCCTCCCATAACGTTATGCCAAAGATTATTATGGAAAAATTGGGTCTCCAGATCACCAGACCTTATGGATATCTTTACTCTTTTGACTCAATAAGGGTGAAGTGTATGGGGATGATAAAAGATTTGGTAGTTACCCTGGCGCAGGTCCCGGTTAAGAGTATCTTGATGGACATGGTTATTGTTGATATTCCCCCTAATTATGGCTTACTGTTTTCTAGGTCATGGAGAGCCAAGCTGGGGGGTTCTATTCAATTGGATATGACGTTCGCCACAATTCCTGTGTTTGGTGGGAAATTCACTCGGTTGTACAGAGAGACGAGGTTAGCATATACAGTAAGCGACCCTCAAAATCCGAACAATTTCCCTATTTACATTGCGGATCAAGATTTAGGAAATTGTATATTATCATTTGATGATGGTTTAGATGGTTGTCTGGAGGAAAATGATATAGAAGAGGAAGAGTCAGATTACATGACAGAGGATCTGTGTAGCAATGGTGTCTGGAAAATGTATTTTGACAGTGCCTCATCTTGTGAAGGGGCTGGTGCAGGAGTGCTTTTAGTGGCTCCTGAAGGAAAGTGCATTGTTCCTTTTTCTTACAAACTGCAGTGGGATATAGATTATACTAACAACGTATGTGAATACGAAGTGTTGGTCTTAGGATTAGAGGCTACCAAGAAGCTAAAGATAAATAATTTATAGGTATATGGAGATGCAGAGTGAATAGTCAAATAAATAAATTGACAGTACCAAGCCAAGCATCCCAGATTAAGATCATACAGGAATTGTGCCTAGGATCTAATAGAAAACTTTTTCTTGTCCGTAAATGTCCACTTCATCCCACGCGCAGAGAACTTACATGTTGATGCATTGACTAAAGCAACTTCAACCTTCTCTCCTCCCACAACATTCAAGTTGAAGTATCACATAGAAATCACACACAGACCATCTATAGCAGACAATATCCAGCACTGGCAGGTTTTTGAGGATGACGAACAAATTAAGAACTTTCTTGAAGCAGTGGGCGAATTTTCTGAAACTCATGCAGACTAAGAAAATCAACATGACCCGATATGGATCATGCAAGAAGGGGAGGATCCTAAATCTTTCTGAGACAAAATATCAGATCATCGCATGTTGGTCCTTAAAAACAACCAGATTCCAAAAGCATTGATTCCTTTAGAAAGACTTTTTGATCAAAATGACATACCTGTAAAATCCACCTTACAACCCCAACTAGAAGAAGTGGAGGATTGTGATATAGGAACCAAAGAAGAATCCAAGATGGTAAAAATATCCAAGTTCCTCCCTCCCGAAGTAAAAATTAAATATAAAGACCTACTCAGACAGTATAAGGATGTTTTCGCCTGGTCTTATGATGAGTTAAGGACTTACGACACTTCCGTAATTGATCACAAGATACCTCTAAAGCCTGGGGTCAAACCTTTTAGGCAAAAGATTAAACAGATCAACCCCATGTTGTTACCTGTGATCGAAAAAGAAGTTAAGAAACTTTTAGACGTGAAAATAATAGTACCTCTGAGATATTCGGACTGGGTAGAAAACCTGGTCCTGGTCAGGAAAAAGAGTGGGGAAATCAGACTGTGTGTGGATTTTAGAAATCTGAATAAGTCGTCTCTTAAGGACAACTATCTGTTGCCTAAAATGGACCATGTGATAGAAATGGTAGTTGGAGCTAACCGAATGTCTATGATTGACAGGTTCTCTGGTTATAATCAAATCGCCATGAATGAACAAGATAGAGAAAAAACCGCTTTCACTACACCATGGGGTACGTTCATGTATGAAAAAATGCCTTTTGGTTTGATGAATGCAGGGGCCACGTTCCAGCGCGCTATGGACATCGCTTTCATAGGAGAAAGGGATAAGTTCATAGTCATGTATCTCGATGATTTGACAGTTTTCTCTAAAACCGACGAAGAACACTTGATACATCTTAAACAGAGTTTCAAAAAATGCCGCGGGTTTGGTCTATCTTTAAATCCAAAGAAATCACATTTCGCTATGCGGGAAGGTAAGCTTTTGGGTCATATCATATCTAGGGATGGAATCAAGATTGATCCTAGGAGGATTGAAGCAATACATACTATAAATATTCCCAGAAATGTAAAAGAGATTCAATCTTTCTTAGGAAGAATAAATTTTTTACGAAGATTTATCCCGAATTTCACTGAAATTGTAAAACTGATCACAGGTATGTTGAAGAAGGACAGTGAAGTAAAATGGACAATCGAGGCTAAAGCATCATTCGCACATATTAATAAAGTCATAAGCGAGGCACCTGTGTTAGAAAGCCCAGACTATCTAAAAGATTTCCTGATTTTCTCATTTGCCTCCGAACACACTATTTCCACGGTGCTCCTACAAAAGAATGAAGAGGGTTTTGAACAACTGATCACTTTTTTCAGCAAGAGCCTTAGAGACACAGAACTGAAGTATGATATAATAGAAAAACAATTGTACGCCCTGGTAAAAGCATTAAAATCATTCAGAACGTATGTGCTACACTCCAAAATAATTGCGTACGTACCTACCAGTTCGGTGAAAGATATTTTGGTACAACCAGACAGCGATGGAAAAAGAGAGCGATTGCTCGCCAAAATCTAAGAATTTGATCTGGAAGTCAAACCAACCAAATTGATAAAAGGACAAGGCCTGGCCAAACTCTTAGCTGAGTCAAATTTCAGAGCCCTAGGTATCAATTGCCTGTAGGAAGGCGATGAAGACATAAACCTAAACGAGCTGGATGAGCAAACAGGCCCAAACAAGATCGAAGAGAAGTTCATATCATCAGGCTAGTACAGAGACATAGTATCATACCTGCTAACTCTAAAATGCCCAAATGAGCTATCACCATCAAAAGACAGGACTCTAAAACTTCATGCGGTTAAATATTGTATCGCCAAAAGTCATCTATATTGGAAAGATCCACTCGGTTTCCTGTTAGTCTGTTTAGTTGAATCGGAAACTGAGCGGGTTTAGACGAATTTCATGAGGGAGTCTGTGGGGGGAATCACGCTTGGAGAGCTACAACTGACAAGATTATGAGGGCTGGGTACTACTGGCCAAAACTTTTTTCGGAAGTCAATGCCAAATTCCGAGCCTACAACCCTTGTCAACTATTCATAGGTAAACAGAAGCTCTCGGCACTGCCTCTAGTTCCAATCAAAGCTAAAGCCCCATTTCAGCAATGGGGTCTAGACTTCATAGGTGAGATTAATCCCCATTCTAGTTCTCAACACAAGTGGATCTTAACCGCAACAGATTATTTTACTAAGTGGGTGGAAGCCATTCCAACCAAAAGGGAAACAGACTCAGTGGTAATCGATTTCGTAGAAGACAATATTTTTTCAAGATTTGGTTGCCCCCGAAAGATAGTTACAGGCAATGCCCAAACCTTTAAATCTATGGCTATGATCATCTTCTATTAAAAGTATAACATCGTTCTTGGCCATTCCACAACATATTACCCCCAGTGAAACGGATTGGCCGAGTCATCTAACAAGATCCTGGTAAATATAATCAAGAAGGTATTGGATGAAAACAAAAGGTCTTGGCATGTGTACTTAAAATATGCATTGTGGGCGAACCGCATAAGCACAAAAAGGTCTATCGGCATTTCGCCTTTTCAAATGGTTTATGGGACAGATGTTGTGCTACCTATAAACCTAGCGCTACTAGTAATGAAGTTATGGCAAGATCAAAATGAAGAACCCAATCATGTCACTAGGAGAATAAATCAGTTGATTGAGGTTCAATAGCATAGATTCGAAGTAGATGAAAAGATGCAGAAGTACCAAGATGACATGAAGGCATTATTCGACTGCAAAGCAAAGCACATAGATTTCCTCCTAGGTGATTTAGTGTTAAGGTGGGATGCAAGAAAGGAAGAAGCAGCAAAACATGGTAAATTTGACCACCTTTGGTATGGGCCATTCAGGGTCTAGGCATCCGAAAGTGGGTAAAGGGTAGAGAAGAGAGAAACGTCAACCTTCGGCAAAGGAAACTAAGGAAGATTTTGAACTAGATTTTGCACTCCTTTTGCGAGAAAGAAGGGGAGCCACCCTAAATTGAATGCAGGATGATGTTGTACAAATTGAGTCTAATATGATGGCTTCTGGTAAGCTTAAAGCTAAAATAGAAACTGGAAACCGAGAAACCAAATGCTTTAGAGAACAAGCAAGTCCGTCAGGGTCTAATAGATCTGCAGATGATAGGGTAGACGATATGGCCAGAGTAATTAAAGAACTGTCTAATAAATTATCCAGAATGGAGCTCGAACATACCAAAGTTGATTCTTTCCCCAAAAAGGATTTCAAGAGGAACCCCAACCCCCCGAACCAGCAAAGACAAATAAAAAGCGAAGATCAAAAAATTCAAGCTCCTCTAAAGAGCGAAAATTTTATAGGAATGAGTGATCTCCAAGATTTCGGAGATTTGGATAATGATGTCACGAACTTCGGTGATGACTGCACACAACTGTATCTGACTAGAGAAGACTATGAAAAATCTCTAAACACTCAACAACCGTTGGTTAAGGGTGAAGAAAGTGATCATACTGACCTTTGTGGCTCTCAATAAGAAACTGAAATGATAATGGCTGAGATCCAACCTAAGTACAACTTAAGATCTAAGAGTAAGCCCACCTCAACTACTCAACCCAAGAAAATCCTCCAAAGAGGTCAAAATTATGAGCCTACTCTGGAAGAGACCTCATTACTCAGTAGTAAAACGAAAGCAGTAAGCACTCAAGAGTCTGAAGTGGGAAAAGTTGATACCCAAGCACAAGGAACCGAAACGGCTAATAAAATTACGCTTTCAACCAAGACCATGAGTAATAAAGCAGTCCAGACGAATAAGTCGGAAAGGAAGGATTCATAAATCTCAACTAAAGACACAGACAAGGTGAGCGGAGCTTTCAGTTTTGAAAACGAGATAAATAAAATTAAGATACCAATCCCTCTGGTAGAATTAGCAAAAAACCCCGTTTATCGGAAGCAGATTACCAAAGCGATGGGTGTCTCGGAGCTAGAAAGCCAATCTAATGTTTTAAACCTGGAAGATGACAAACCTAACATCACTTTTGGTCCACATTTTGAAGGGTCCAAAGATACTATTGCTCCTTTTTATATCACTTTAAATGTATATGACCAATTGCTACATAATTGCCTGTTAGACTCTGGAACCTCCCATAACGTTATGTCTAAGATTATTATGGACAAATTGGGTCTCCAGATCACCAGACCTTATGGAGATCTTTACTCTTTTGACTCAAGAAGGGTTAAGTGTATGGGGATGATAAAAGATTTGGTAGTTACCCTGGCGCAGGTCCCGGTTAAGAGTATCTTGATGGACGTGGTTATTGTTGATATTCCCCCCAAGTATGGCTTACTGTTGTCTAGGTCATGGGGAGCCAAGCTGGGGGGTTCTCTTCAATTGGATATGAAGTTCACCACAATTCCTGTGTTTGGTGGGCAATTCACTCAGTTGTACAGAGAGACGAGGTTAGCATATACAGTAAGCGATCCTCAAAATTCAAACAATTTCCCTATTTACATTATGGATCAAGATTTAGGAAATTGTATATTATCATTTGATAATGGTTTAGATGGTTATCTAGAGGAAAACGATATAGAAGAGGAAGAGTCAGATTACATGATAGAGGATCTGTGTAGCACCGGTGTCTGGAAAATGTATTTTGACGATGCCTCATCTTGTGAAGGGGCTGGTGAAAGAGTGCTTTTAGTGGCTCCCGAAGGAAAGTTCATTGTTCCTTTTTCTTACAAACTGCAGTGGGATATAGATTATACTAACAACGTATGTGAATATGAAGCATTGGTCTTAGGATTAGAGGGTGCCAAGAAGCTAAAGATAAATAATTTAGAGGTATACGGAGATGCAGATTTAATAGTCAAACAAATAAATCGACAGTACCAAGCCAAGCATCCCAGATTAAGATCATACAGGAATTGTGCCTGGGATTTGATAGAAAACTTTTTCTCGTCCATAAATGTCCACTTCATCCCACGCGCAGAGAACTTACATGCTGATGCATTGGCTAAAGTAGCTTCAACATTCTCTCCTCCCATGACTTTCAAGTTGAAGTATCAAATAGAAATCAGGCACAAACCATCTACACTAGACAATATCCAGCACTAGCAGGTTTTTCAGGATGACGAACAAATTAAGAAGTTTCTTGAAGCAGTAGGCGAATTTTCCGAAACTCATGCAAACCAAGAAAATCAACATGACCCGATATGGATCATGTAAGAAGGGGAGGATCCTAAAGCTTTCCGAGACAAAATCTCAGATTATCGTATGCTGGTCCTTAAAAAAAACCAGATTCCAAAAGGATTGATTCCTTTAGAAAGACTTTTTGATCAAAACGACATACCTGTAAAATCCACCTTACAACCCCAACCAGAAGAAGTGGAGGACTGTGATATAGGAACCAAAGAAGAATCTAGGATGGTAAAAATATCCAAGTTCCTCCCTCCCGAAGTAAAAAGTAAATATAAAGACCTACTCAGACAGTATAAGGATGTTTTTGCCTGGTCTTATGATGAGTTAAGGACTTACGACACTTCTGTAATTGATCACAAGATACCTCTAAAGCCTGGGGTCAAACCTTTTAGGAAAAAGCTTAGACAGATCAACCCCATGTTGTTACCTGTGATCGAAAAAGAAGTTAAGAAACTTTTAGACGTGAAAATAATAGTACCTCTGAGATATTCGGACTGGGTAGCAAACCTGGTCCCGGTCAGGAAAAAGAGTGGGGAAATCAGACTGTGTGTGGATTTCAGAAATCTGAATAAGTCATCTCTTAAGGAAAATTATTTGTTTCCCAAAATGGACCATGTGCTAGAAAAGGTAGTTGGAGTTAACCGAATGTCTATGATTGGCGGGTTCTCTGGTTATAATGAAATTGCCATGAATGAACAAGATAGAGAAAAAACCGCTTTCACTACACCATGGGGTACGTTCATGTATGACAAAATGCCTTTTGGTTTGATGAATGTAGGGGCCACGTTCTAGTGTGCTATGGACATCACTTTCATAGGAGAAAGGGATAATTTCGTAGTCATTTATCTCGATGATTTGACAGTTTTCTCTAAAACCGACGAAGAACACTTGATACATCTTAAACAGACTTTCGAAAAATGCCGCATGTTTGGTCTATCTTTAAATCCAAAGAAATCACATTTCGCTATGCGGGAAGGTAAGCTTTTGGGTCATATCGTATCTAGGTATGGAATCAGGATTGATCCTAGGAGGATTGAAGCAATAGATACTATAAATATTCCCAAAAATGTAAAAGAGATTCAATCTTTCTTAGGAAGAATAATTTTTTTACGAAGATTTATCCCGAATTTCGTTGAAATTGTAAAACTGATCACAGGTATGTTGAAGAAGGACAACGAAGTAAAATGGACAACCGAGGCCAAATCATCGTTCGCACATATTAAGAAATTCATAAGCGAGGCACCTATGTTAGCAATCCCAGACTATCTAAAAGATTTCCTGATTTTCTCATTTGCCTCCGAACACACTATTGCCGCAGTGCTCCTACAAAAGAATGAAGAGGGTTTTGAACAATCGATCGATTTTTTCAGCAAGAGCCTTAGAGACGCAGAATTGAAGTATGATATAATATAAAAACAAGTGTACGCCATGGTAAAAGCATTAAAAGCATTCAAAATGTATGTACTACACTCCAAAATAATTGTGTATGTACCTACTAGTTTGGTGAAAGATATTTTGGTACAACCAGACAACGATGGAAAAAGAGGGTGATGGCTCGCCAAAATCCAAGAATTTGATCTGGAAGTCAAACCAACCAAATTGATAAAAGGACAAGGCCTGGCCAAACTCTTAGCTGAGTTGAATTTCAGAGCCCTAGGTATCAATTGCCTGCAGGAAGGCGATGAAGACATAAACCTAAATGAGTTGGATGAGCAAACAGGCCCAAACAAGATTGAAGAGAAGTTCACATCATCAGGCTGGTACAGAGACATAGTATCATACCTGCTAACTCTAAAATGCCCAAATGAGTTATCACCATCAAAAGCCAGGACTCTAAAACTTCATGCGGTTAAATATTGTATCGCCGAAAGTCAGCTATATTGGAAAGATCCACTTGGTTTCCTGTTAGTCTGTTTAGTTGAATCGGAAACTCAACAGGTTATAGAAAAATTTCATGAGGGAGTCTGTGGGGGGAATCACACTTGGAGAGCTATAGCTGACAAGATTCTGAGGACTAGGTACTACTGGCCAAAACTTTTTTCGGACGTCAATGCCAAAGTCCGAGCCTACAACCCTTGTCAACTATTCGTAGGTAAACATAAGCTCCCAGCACTACCTCTAGTTCCAGTCAAAGCTGAAGCCCCATTTCAACAATGGGGTCTAGACTTCATAGGCAAGATTAATCCCCATTCCAGTTCTCAACACAAGTGGATCTTAACCGCAACAAATTATTTTACTAAGTGGGTGGAAGCCATTCCAACCAAAAGGGAAACAGACTCAGTCGTAATCGATTTCGTAGAAGACAATATTTTGTCAAGATTCGGTTTCCCCTGAAACATAGTTACAGACAATGCCCAAGCCTTCAAATCTATGGCTATGATCAGCTTCTGTCAAAAGTATAACATCGTTCTTGGCCATTCCACATCATATTACCCCCAGGGCAACGGATTGGCCGAGTCATCTAAAAAGAGCCTGGTAAATATAATCAAGAAGGTATTGGATGAAAACAAAAGGTCTTGGCATGTGCACTTAAAATACAGATTGTGGGCGAACCGCATAAGCACAAAAAGTTCTATCGGCATTTCGCCTTTTCAGATTGTTTATGGGACAGATGTTGTGCTATCTATAAACCTAGTGCTACTAGTAATGAAGTTATGGCAAGATCAAAATGAAGAACCCAATCATGTCACCAGGAGAATAAATCAGTTGATTGAGGTTCAACAGCATAGAGTCGAAGTAGATGAAAAGATGTAGAAGTACCAAGATGACATGAAGGCATTATTCGACTGCAAAACAAAGGATAGATATTTCCTCCTAGGTGATTTAATGTTAAGGTGGGATGCAAGAAAGGAAGAAGCAGCAAAACATGGTAAATTTGACCACCTCTGGTATGGGCCATTCAGGGTCTTGGCTCTAGAAGGAAAAAATTCTTTCCTACTGGAAAATATAGACGGTGAAATCCTCAACGCCCCTGTCAATGGGCATTATCTGAAGCATTATATGACGTAACAGTCGCCCAATTCAAAAAAAATAAATATATATAGATATATATATATATAACAAAATTTCTGTATATTTATACATATATATTGTATACATATATATATTTTTCATTCACGCATTACTTTTTGACTTTCTTTTTCTTTCATGAACTTTTGACACCTTTCAGATAGCCTCGATAACCTTCGTATTTGCCTCTTACAGGATCCCACCTGCACACAAAGCAAGTAGGAGAAGCAAACCAAAAGTTGGTATCAGAAATAAATCGGCTTAAACAGGTGATACCTAAGATTTTTATATTGTGAAAAGAAATTGAAATGAAAGGGTATAGATGAGATTTCCTAAAGGACTATTAAAGAAAACTGAGGTAACCTCATTCAAACAGCAATATCAGTTGAACTGATAAATGACATAGTTGTTTCTTTGTTTAATCAAAAGTTAAGACAAATTAAATGATTCACCCAAATTAAAAGCAGTCAATCAAAGTAAAAGTATCCCCGAAAAAGATCTACAAGAGTCAATTTTGAATTTTTTGACCTCTGCATTCTTAGTCCGTAAGTCACTACCTGTCACCCTTTTCTGTCTTTGGGTTTACCTTTTAAAAAAGTCAGCATCTTTCCGTTTTGCATAAGAAGGGATAAGAGTTTTTCGTTTCAACCTCGTGAGCCTCAAAGCAGATTATGGAAAGAAAGCGGGTCTTCACAACTCCTCGATCCCCTGCTAAATGAAGGGATGCTTAAAGTGATCCTAACTGTCCTAGGTTTTTCAACAATATCGGAGGATTGAAGCTTGTTCAAATAGAATGCCCTAAAAAGTTATTTTCCCTTTTTTCCCTGAGAACGAAGGTGTTGTGAAGGTCAAGGGAAGGTTGGTACATCAAAGTAAGTTGACAGACCTATAATGCAAAATATTACACAGATATTAGCCCTGATACAAACTGATTGCTCCCATCTTTGCGCTCTAAAAAGCAAATTATAAGACAGGTGGTGAAAGGAAATTCAGAAATGATTGCCCTCATCTCAGCATTTAAATGCATAAATATATTTCGAAGTGGTGAAAGGAAATTCAGTAAAAGGGACCAGATAACTTCACCGGGGTACTGAACAGGCTCGCTGGCAGTGAAGCAATATCTGAGATATCTATAAGGTTGTTATACATGAATATCACTCTACTCTGGTAACCAATTCTTTTTGAAAACCTGATCTACATCCCAAGCTTAGACATGACTCCCTAATTAAAAACATATAATCTTCTTCTTTTGATGCAAGCTGATAGCCACAAGATTTGTTGGGTCTCCTAGAACTGTTTTGATTGTCTTAAGGCAAACCTGAATTTAGTAACGGGAAAGGGAAAGTCGTGAAAGGGACTATGACTAAGTTTGAAAAGAATATCTGAGTTTGAAAATATTTTCAAGGTAAAAATGAAGTCTCTTTCCCCCTTCAATACCCTGTTCTCAGGGACCTTTTTGCCTGATTGAAGCTATTGACTCCATTTACCCAATATTGGCACGTGGTCTACTGTTCTTCCCATCTTACAAGAAAATGAGATCCCTAGTTGGAGCCTATGTTGGAGCCACCTTTGTTTTTTCTAGCCCGTCTCAAATTTCATGTCTTAATGCTCGAAATCGAAAGATGGTTTTCGTATTTTTCGTCTGTAGTTTAAAAATTTCTGAAGTCTTATCACGTAGCAGCGGTGATTTTTGTACTCTCGAGGCAAGTTCTACTTTCCGGCAAAAATATTTTCCCCCTTTTGTTCTACCTCGGGATTCCGCGTGTTGGATGCTATAGATCACGTAATTCATAAGTCCCGAGCAACGAAACAACGAAATCGTTTTAATTTCCACCCAGGGCAATAACAGGAGTAAAGTCTTCCTAAATCATGATTAAATGTCATTGGGTTTTCGCACCTCGGCATTCACCAAGTCCAAAACTTTATTGTCGTAACCCCGATAGCCGAAACCACGAGGTCCGTATGTTAGTAACCCATGTCAAAGTTAAAAGTAAAAGCTAAACCATGGTAAAGTTCTGTCAGCAATTCGCCACTCGGCGTTTTATTTTTAAAAATTTACACTGTCTAAGCCCCGACTCGCGACATCATGATAAGGATATGAACGTAATTAATTAATCACTTAATCCGAGTTTATCTTCCCTTTTAATTAAGTCGTATTATCGTGATCTCGCGGTTTCGCAACTCAGCATGCAAACTTCCCATAAACTTATCTTCGAAGCTCCGAGTCGCGATATGGAAAATATAATAATTACAAAGTCAATTAAGTGCCTAATCACAACTGCGGTTTTATTAACCAAAATCGATCATCGCAAATTCGAGGGTTAGAGGTTCAAAGAGTTAAAGCAAAAATTCCAATACAACGAGTACCGAAAGATAAATTAACGTTGGTAAAACCGGATTAATTAAGCTAAATCAATATATCCCGTGTTTTGATGCTTGCACAATTTACGAGGTAGCCTTATTCCTTCCATATGCCAACTGACATTTCAAACTGCCAAAATTTATGGCATTAATTAGGAAATAGGGAAAATCGACGAATAAAGATCGGATTTTTATGGCAAAATTTATTTCTAAACATGATTTGACAGACTTGTTCTAAAAGGTACCGAGTTTTCGAATATATATAAGAGTTGTTATTCATTATAACAAATTCATTTCTACATTACGCAGAGCACATTTTCTCAACGAGCTAACTTCTGTATGTATGCGTACTTTTATCGCAGAAGAGCCAAAGCAGGATCTCCCGTAATGGCCCCGCGAAAAGCATCCAAAGCCAGTGTCGAGGTATCGGGACAAGGTTCAGACAACGTTGCTGATACTTCACCTCGAAGTGTCGACTCTGTCCCGAACTGGTCGTTCGTTTTCGATGTTCTGCAGGCCGAATTGGTGGATTATTCCGATGATTCTAGCGACAATGAAAAAGACAACATAACCGCCAAGTATAGGATTGTCATTCAATCAGGAATGCATAAAGTAGTGGCCAGGCCACGATTGCTCCCATATTATGACATGGTCCGATGGGCATTAGACCATGTGGACATACCAACCAGAACCATCATGAATGAGCAAAAGGTCACCATCGGGACTTTCAGGCCTGAACATCTGCAAGCCATGTATAAGTTGCCCACAACGTCCGACTATACATATGGTGCTGAATTCTTGGACGAGTTCAAACAGAAGGAATGTGTGTAGTATGACAAAACCATGTCTAGCTTAATAAGAGATTGGGTTTTGCACTCTGCGAAGTTCAGGGCAGACAGTCATGGTATATATTCAATAGCCTCCTTAGAACCACAGTACAAGTATGTAGCTATGATGACATGCAGATTATACGAGAGAGAGGACACCTCACATTTCTTTCTTCCATGGGTGCCTCTAATATTTCAGGTCGCCGAAGGTTGTTCCTTCGACTGGGCGAAAATGTTGTCCGATAGCTTGACCAGTCGGGTCACAGAGTATCAGGCGTAGAAAGAGAGTGGAAAGACTTCTTCATTTTTCATGTCTGCATACATTATGGACGCCGTGTGTTTTTTAACACCATTTCCCTTAATGAGCTGGAGTTGGACTCCAACAGAGGACGAGCCCATCCACATCTATCATTCGAAATTATGGGAAAACAAAGCAGCAGATTTCGTATATGAAATCTTCAACTGGGTGATGGTGCCTCTGCATGTCACTATTTTCGGTCACCCGCCACCTAGGATCTCGGACAGTATAGTGACGAATTTGAGCAGCATAGCTGACTAGTATGTAGAAGCCGAATTCTCATACCTCAGAGTTTTCGGGGCTTCTGTTCCCCCGCATGCATTGCCATTATTTATTCCCGANGTCGTGAGGTTGCTAGACAAACAGTAATCGGGGGCATCAACAAGGAGCGGAAGGGATAATCAAAGAAGGTATGGCCACCTTTTCCTGTTCATTTAAATTCATATTCTTTATTAGATTTTGGGCATGCTAAAGCTGAGGCAGCAACCCTAGAAGACCTAAATTTGTTCCTTATTGAGTTCAAGAAGAACGATCCGCAAAGGGTCGTGAGTAATCATTTGGCCAGTTGCGGACTTAAGAGATTTGAGCACGAGAATTCACCCTCGGATGACATTTTCCGAGGCGCAAGATCCTATGTCGAGATTCTAGCTCGGATACAAACCTTGGCACCCGAGGAGAGAGCCGATGTTTTGAGGTTCCAGGAACATCGACGCAGTTGTCTCCCCGCAATGTTGCGGGGTGAGAATCCGAGTACAGTGGAGGCAAAACAAAAAGATGTCGAAGGCTCCAAGGATGCGACTCTTGGTCAAGAAAAACACCAGGACGAAGGAGAGAAAACTAAGAGTCCGAAAGCAGAGATAAAGACTCCCAACCCGTCGAAGAAGCAGAGTCCGATTACTACCCCGGGACAATTAGCGAAGTAAATTGGAGAGCCTATCACATCAATTACTCCCTTGCAGTCAACTCAGGGGAATATTGACGCAGGGTGGATCTTCAATGAAGAGTTGAGGCCTATAAGGGTGGAAGAGCTCCCTCCGAATGAGTTCTTCTTCGATAAGAAAAGAAAGGCAGTAGTAAAGAAAGAGTTCTATCAGGAAGGGGAAGCAACTGCCAAGAAATACAAAGTTATAACTGATGGGAAAGACAAGAGGAATGAACAATTCGCGACTGAAATAGCAGGGACATTAGGACCATATGCCTTGGTGAATCAATTTTCAGTCGGGCTTTTGAAAAACTAGCTTAAACGAAAAAATCGCCTCATCAAGACCCTTGAAGCCAGACTAGCCACAGCAACAGAGACTGCCAAAGACCAGGCGAGCGTAGGAATAGAGCAGGCCAGTTTGGCCGATAAAAATGAGATAGAGCTACTCAAGACTAAGCTAGAGCAAGCACAGCTAGTGGTCCGGGATGGTCAGATGCAAGTAAGCCAGCAAAAGGATTTGATCGAACAGCTACAGTCTAGGGTGGAGATCGTCGAAAGCAGAGTGATAAATATCGAGATGTTCCAATCCCAGGCAATGGAGATTCGAAGCAGAGTCTCTGCGGCCCAACGAAATTTACTCGCCAAGGTAGAAGCGATCGGAGACAACTGTTTGCTAGTCAACCAGGTTTCGGAGAACTTATCTACTAGAGAAAGGGAAACTGGAGCAGCACAGGTCGCCTTCCAAGAGGCTGTGATAGCCACAAACAACAGGGATTTGGGAAGTACTCCTAGCTTCACCATTTCGGAGCAAACCAGAGGAAACATTCTATTGAAAGAATGGGAGCACAGCATCTCGAAAAGCAAGCTGCAAGCCAAAAGGGTAACGAATTCCTTAGAAGAGGCCTTTAGTTCTATAGATGGTAATCTGCTAGGCATTGATAGCGGAGGTAGTGCCGAGGCATTGATTCAAATGAATATGGAAAAAATCTTGGTTGATTTAAATAAAAAAGAGGAAAGAGATTCAGCCGAGATCTCACAAGTGACTATGGCGGACATAGTCCAAATAGACAAATGTATGATTAAACCAAGCGTGCAATTATGCACTATCGACATCATAGATAGACAGATGGAAGACAGGCTTCCGCAATTATCCCGAGATTGTTACTCTTTTGAGGCCAACTGTCAAGCAGAACCGTCAAGGCTGATATCTCGGTTGGTTGAAAGATGTGTCATCTGTACCGAGCACGCGCGAGGACAAACTTCTGGCACCAAGTGAAGATAGAGAAGAAGAAATGGAGCGATTTCTCTCCTCCCTATCATAACCGAAATTTTTGTAACGATTGAGATTCGATCTTATTGTAAAACTGTATAAATATACCATAGAAAGAAAGAAAAAGGGCTGGACCTTTTTGTGTCGATTGTAACAGAGTTTTTTCATTTTGAGAGTTAATACAAAGCAAATCTGAAGATTCTCAATTCCGTCACGACTATGTTATGAGTTTGTTTTCTCGTATCTCATATTTCGTTTCATTTCATATTCCTAACTGATGAATGCTTCGTTATAATTTAGTACAAACTCTACTATAGTGAATGAATTTTGGTTTTCTATATTGTTTACTGTTTTTCCTCTATACCAACTATCAGCAGGTATAAGACCAGTCAACACTTTCAGAATTCTATATATATTTTATGCTTGATCGGGTTATTTCCTTACATTTTTCCTCTTCTGTTTATACGTGAGATTCTCCCTTGATAGGAGCCTTACTCGATAGGCAGCTAAATGTTTTTCTCCCACCTCATACATTTTATTAAGATATAACTCAGTTATGGGAAAGAGCCTTTGTTTTGCACCCCTATTTTATTCTTGAAACCGTAAAATCTCTTTTACATGACCGAATTGAGACAGCACTTAAATTCTCCCTTTGAGGTTTCCTTATTTTACTGTTCCTCCATGACTGTCCCTGTACCAACACAGCCCAACATCGAACCCGGATTATGAATCAAACACACATTGCCTTAAACCTTTTCGATACCATTCTCAAAAAATCCACTACCTGGGTTGAACTCAAACGTTCATGGGCAGTGATTGAACAAGATATTAACTTCCAGGAATAGTTGGAAGCTAGACAATGCCAACGCAGAAATCTTCCTTAGTTTCCTTTGCTGAATGTTGACGTTTCTCTCTTCTCTACCCTTTACCCACTTTCGGATGCCTAGACATTGTACTTCTAAGCCTTAAGTACAGACTCTGGAACAATAGATGACAAACCTGAGAAGAATCCTAGGTATGAGATGAGACCAAGGAAATCCAATCTCTCCATCGATCTCAATAGGCCTATTGCTGAGGAAGAGCATGAACTCAAAAATGGGAGCAGAGTAAAGGAAGAGATCAAGCTTAAAATTAAAGGTGGCAGGGACATGAATGACAGTAATCAACAAGTGCGAGCTCTCAAACAACATAATGACAATATGAGACAACAGATTCAAAAGATGTAGCAACAAAATCAAGATCTTGAGATGCAACATTCAAAACTACAGAGGAAATATCAAAAGTTGCAGAAAAAACACCAAAAGACCTTAAAGAAGTGTTTTTTCTGCAACTATATTGTTGTACTCTCTGCTATATTTCTGTGTGTGTTTCATTTCGTTTTCAATATAATTCATATCACTTTTAACATAAAAATATAAATAATATTAGAGAATATGTAATAAAACGATGGTATATTGGAATATTCATTCAAATTTATTCATATTTGATTTTATATGCAATCTTGATGAACATATAAATCCTATATATGCAACGATCAATTCCATTTTTAATGAAATATGCATTTTACTATAATTGGCATAGATTGAATCTTCACTCATAATTTTTGGATTGACATTTTTTCTTGTTTGGGTACTCAACTAGCTCACAACTCCTCTTACCATCCCCAATATGATAGGAAAATTGAGATGGTGAATATACTATGGTCTTTACAAAGTGTTGTTGAGTATTGGTAATATGGGTTATAAATTTGAGTTGCCTCCTTTTTCATGTGTACATTTGGTCTTTCATGTTTCTTATTTAAAGAAGGTAATTAGTGGCAAGATTCCAATTTAGAATGAAAAGGAAAAAATCATAATAGAAACTAAAACAACCATTGAAACACATTTAGCAACTAAGGACCTTAGTAATTATTGGGTACCTTATTAAGTGGAAGAACCTACTAATAGAGAATGTGACTTTGGAAGATGTGTCATATAGAAGCATCGACAATAAATCAACATTGAGGCCAATGGTTGTTTGAATGAGATGAACATGTTAAGCCCCTAACCATAACCCTCACTCATTATTATTACACTAATCATAGTTGTGTTAATTTATTATCATTTTTTTATAGTTTTGAATCTTCTATATATACATAAAGGAGACTCATTTGAATTATCATCTTATCTTATACATTTGATATATTGTAATAGGGGATTCCCCCTTGAAGAGGCTTCTTATTTTTTCATTATTTTACTTAATTTAGATGTGGAAATAATGAATTGGTTATATTTGTTTTATAACACTAGCACAGTCACAAACATAATTGTGACTGATGAACGCCGAAAGGCATATGAAACGTGCAGACCCTTAAAAGGCCAAGAAAATGTAGGGACAGGTGAGGAAATTCGTGGTTAATAATCCAAATGTGGTAATGTTAAACGTTAATCATTTAAATGTGGCAATCATATAGTGCTATAGTAATTTCTTAATATGATTAGGTAAATGTTAAAAAGTAAACAGGTTAACGGCTGCATTCAAAAATACAAGAAGATTATGAAGAGTAAATCACATTCATTGATTTGGGGTAAATGTTAAAAAGTAAACAGGTTAACGGCTGCATTCAAAAATACAAGAAGATTATGAAGAGTAAATCGCATTCATTGATTTGGGAGGACCACTGAGATAACCATCACATTAGAATTTTAGATCAAAAAATGACTAATTGTGCCCATTGCCAATAGGTATACGCCTTTTGGGGTAAATATCACATAGCAATGGTACTGAATATTTCTCCGTTGGGCAATTACATATTATACCAATGTTTAAAATATTGCTGCCAACAAATTTTATATAAAAGTTATAGTCAGATTTGTGGGATATTGTGGCTCAACCAGGGCACTCTGGCTTCGTTGTTGATTATGAACAGGTACAACAAACTCACTACAATATGCCAAGAGCCACTACAGGGACTTTTATTTAAAAATTTGTACAGGCATGATACAAAATTGAAAAAATTGCATTCTCCACCACAACAAAGGCTACAATGCACACCATCCAACACTGCAAAAAACAACAATATAAGTCTCCAACTCTATTTCTAGAACATCCACCCATGTTAAGTTACTTAGATCTTTGTCTCATCTTCCTGCGCCTTCTTTTGAGCCTCCTCATTGGCTTCTTCTTCCACTGTGATCATACAAATCAATTTGAAAATACTATAAGGAAAAAGTAACCAGAAATTACATCCATGGTACCCAAAGGACTTCGTTTACTCTTTATTAGGTTTTCGAAGATTATGTATACCTTGATGCAATATAACAAAGCTTAGGTAGCGAAACCAACAATAAATCAAGACAGATGCTCTTAAATGGACACACATTTTGATTTTAGTACTCTATCACTGTCTTGTGACCTTATAATAATAATAAGTTGACCTTTC
>SNQJ01S0066467.1:0-14564 GCA_010110895.2 Picea sitchensis
GATAGATAGATAGATAGATAGATAGATAGATATGTCACTAGTGAGTCTTTGCTGGAAATAGTAATTACAAGTCAGTGAGCTTTACATCTCCGTCAATTTGTTAGGAATTCAGTCAGTCAGTCATCAGTCTGCAAATATAAATTCACAAGTTTACTCAAACTCGGTTTTGTTAGTTGGAAAGCATGGGATTTATTTAATGGAGTCGATCTTTATCTTTCTCGAGTCCAATTAAGTAGATAGAATTCATTTGTATTTATTGACGTTTTTAATGTTGAGTCGGTTTTACTTATACAAGAAGTCTCATTCTTATCTATATATGTATGAGTCTATAGGAAGTCAACATGCAAAGAAGCAACAATAGTAGTTGAAGGTAGTTGAAGAAGTCTGAGAGATCAAGCTCTGTGTATGTGTATTTTTCAAGTTGCAGAAAGTGTTTAGAATTCGTTGTATCTCAATCTCATCTTAGTTATTGTATTATTTATTGTGTTGTCATACTTAAATGTATTTCTGAGTTTATGTGATAATCATAAAACTGTGTTTTTATGCATCTATGAATCATTCATTAAATGTTTTATCACAGCGTTCAGTAAATCGTGAAGTCTGTGCACTGCACGGTAAGTCCTGAGAGTTCAGTCACAAAGTTTTGTGGCGTGCAGTATTTGTAACTGCATTGTGTAGAATCTGACTATGCGTTGTATATCCCAGATATGGTATCAGAGAAATTTGATCAAGAGCAGGTTTTGTCAGAGAAGGTTGATCAAAGAAACTTTATCAAAAAAGTTTCAAGAGCAACAACTCTATTTTAAGGTAAAATATGGCTTCTTCTTCAAATTTGCAACCTCCCACTTTTACATGCAAAAATTATGACTTTTTGGTCCTTTACCATGAAGGAATTGTTCCAAGGTCAATATGTATGGGAAATAGTTGAGAATGGCTATGTGGAACTAGCAGATTAGGAAGCATATAATGCACTCACACAAGCTGAGAAGGAAGTTTTGAAATATCAAAGAAAGAAAATGGAAAGGCGATGTTTTACATACATCAAACCATGCATGACATCATACTCCCAAGAGTTGCATCAACAAAGCAAGCCAAGGAGGCATGGGACATATTACAAACATATTATCATGAACTGCATGCTTCCCTCACTAATCATGAACACAGGTTGAATAGGTCAAATATGTCATTATAGAATTCATTTTTTGCACAGTCATCTATAAGTTGTGGAAGAGGAAGGGGGAGAGCTAACTCTAGAGACAGAGAAATAAGTTCTGCTAGAGGTGGATGCAATATCAGTCTTAGAAATACTTGTTGAAGAGGACAAAGTCAAAATACCAGTCATCCAAGTGGTCATAGAACTAATGAATCAAAGTGATGTAGGAGCATCGCCAACATCAAGCGAGCATGGGAAAAACACCAACGCATTTTGGCACATGATGAATTGTTTGAAATTTTTGAAGTTCGATACGTCAAACGTTAATGAAACAATTAAGAAAGGGCGTACTTCTTGATTGTAATTAGACCTTGAGTGTCCCGCTCTCATCTGAAGGACTAAGAGACATTTATGCTAATGAATGTAGGTAGGTAGCTTTGAATTCTTAGATTAGACAATTTAAAGTGAGGAGGGAAACGGGATATAGATACCCTCACTTGTATCATTGTAATATGAGCAGCATAATCAATCAAGAGAGGATAGGAGAGCAGAAGCAGAGAGTTGTGTAGAGTAAAAAACCCATGTACAAAAGTTCTGGATTAATACAAAGATCTTTAGTTCAGACTCATGGTGTTCAATTTCTTTCTCTGTTGTACATGCTGATTGATATATGTTTGTTTACTCTCTATTATGAATTTGCTTTGATGCGTGAATGTATGATTTCATGTTGAATGCTGAAATCTGAAGAGAGGGAGGGTAAAGAATGAGTTTCAATTGTTTCTCTGTTTGAGCAAGAGTTTTCCTACAAGGAGTGCAGTGAAATTGTCTGCAAGGTGTGCGTTGACAGAAGTTAGAGTTCGTCTCTAGAAGCTCAGGAGAGATAACCTTGTTCTCATTCACACAGAAGTGAAAGTCAAGCATAGGAGCCGTGCAAGGAGTGTGTTGGCCGAGTAGAGTCTCAAAGTTTGCAGCCTAAGGAAACTGTTGAAAGACTGTTGTCGCAGGAGAGTGCGCAGAATCTAAGACTTCAAATACTTGGAGTGTATTTGAAGAATTGTCGCAAGGAGTGCGCTTAGGAACTTTCCCCAAAGGACTTGATGATTTTTCAATCAATATCAGGAGTTTTAGTACCTTGAATCTTTCAAAGGGGAGGCGTTTCAAAGTTACTTGCAAGAAGATAAGTTCCGTAAGGGGATACTGTGTTCATTTCACAGGAGTTGTCAGGGAAGATTTGGATGGTCGGAATTCTCCGAGGGGAATTCGCGAAGTCCCGAGAACCGTCAGATATTGCAGAGGAGAAAGGAGGTTTACGGTGAATGTGTTTTTTTTGTTTAAGCTTAGGGGAGAATAGAGCCGTAGGATCTAACCAACAAGGGTCGTTGGATTACCCATGTAAATCTCATTTTGGGGTTTCGTGGGTTGAAGAGTCGAAACCTTTGCATCAAGAATCGCGAAATCACGAAAGGCAAAGTCTCGAAATAGCGAAGGAATCTGAGTCGTCTATTTTAAGGAGGACATGTGTCGCGAGATCACCCGTATCAGGGATTCGGACATCAGAGGTCCGAAAGAGAGATCCTTCAACTTTGTGAGTGGCGAAGCTGCGAAGATAATCAGGACCGTCCATCTTAGAGTGGACAGGTGGCATACTCGCTAACATGAAGGTCAAACTTTTGTTGACCATTTCGGGGTTTCGTGAGTCGGAGAACCGAGAGCATAGCATCAGGATTCGCGAAGTCGCGAAGTCCGAAATTCCAAAAAGGCGGGAAGTTCCATCATGGGACCCGCGTAAACGACGTGTTGGAATTTCGCCACTTCGGCATATCGGAGGATAAGAGGTCGAGACTTCTGTCTCGAAAGTACCGAAGTTGTGAGTGGAAAAGTCGCGAAAGAATCTAAGCCGTCCATCGGAGGAGGACAGGTGGCAGAGATCAAGAGATCTCGCGAACTCAAAGGTTCCAAGTCGCAAGTGGTGAACTCGTAAGGAGAGAGGATAGCCATCAGATCTAGAGAATGGGAGGACCGTTGGATCAGGAACCCCATCGCATTTCGTGCATTCGGGGATTCGGGGGTTGAAAGGAATTTTTTTCGACATCAGAAGTCGTGAAGTGTCGAGAGCCGAGGCATGGAGGAGACACGTGGAAGAACCACCCAGTGGGCCTGGGAATTAGATTGGCAGACACACGTCACATATTGGAAGGAGTCAACACCCTGTTGACTTATCGCGTCTCGGTAATTCACGAGATAAGAGTACGTGAGCTCGACGGTGAAACTGGAAAAGTGGTGAGTTGTGAGAGGTGCTAGCATTTAATCCTAGACGGTGGTCACACAAAGAAGGTACTGACAGAAAAGGAGCCGTAACCATTTTGCGATCTTGGGTATCGCGGATTTGAGAAGAAAGAGTCGGGAGTCAGGACTCTTGAACTCGTGATATTTCGAGTTGCGAAAAGGACCTGTGGATCGACAAAATTGAGATTCCCGCGAGTAATCGAAAGAGACGATCCGGCTCAAGGGGATAGAGAACGATCCTATGAGAGGATCTCAGTCTGAGGGCCAATAGGTCTGTGTCAGTGTGGTATCATAACTTGACTCTATTTGTATATTTCAGACAGGGGAAGCGAGAAAGAAAAACTAATCCATGCCGCTGAGAAGAAGAGACAGGCAAACACCCAATCCGCCAGAGGAGAAGGAAATGCCAAGAGGAAGGGGTAGGCAGGTACCAAATCCAGCCATGGAAAGAGAGATGCATGACATATGCACCAGACTTGAGGACATGGAGACAACATAGAGGCGCACAACTGGTGTTGGAGATGTCAGTGATTCCAAAAGTCAAAATGAAGTTGGACATGAAGGAGAAGAAGTCACAGCAGAAGATGCAACAAATGAACGCCTACTTAGGGTTGTTGCAAGAATGGGTGCTAAGGCAAAAATGGATATTCCAGTATATGAAGGAAACCTAGATGTCAAAGAGTTTCTAGACTGGATTAGAGCTCTAGACACATATTTTGACTATGAAGACATCGAGGAGGAAAAAAAGGTCAAACATGCTGTCACAAGATTGAAAGGACATGTAGCATTGTGGTGGGATGAGCTACAAGCTGACAGACACTGCAAAGGCAAGCAGAAAATCAAGAGTTGGGATAGGATGATTGCGAAGATGAAGGTGAAATTCATTCCCAGGGATTACCAGATTACTCTATTTCAGAGAATGAAAAATTTGAGACAGAAACTGATGACGATAAATGAGTACACTGAAGAATTCTACAGACTAAACATCAGGGTAGGTCATCGGGAAAGCGATGATGAAAATGTTTCTAGGTATATGAATGGTGTGAGATACGACATTCAGGATGAGATGAGTATGATGACCATCCGAACGGTGGAAGATGCTTATCAGATGGATCTAAAAGCTGAAGAGAAGTTGAGCCGAAAACAAAGTCAAATAGGCCGAGGCAGAAGTTAGACCAGAGTCAAATCAGTTTCCCAGGATAGAAATAAAAAACCCAAGGAAGAGTGGAAGAAACCTCAGACTCAGACTGAGAGAGGTGCAAGCTCACAGAGAGGGAAGCATACCGAACAGAGAGGTCAGTATGCTGATGGAAACATTTTTGCTTGTACCAGAGGTAGAGGAAGAGGAAGAGGTGGAGTGGTGAAATGCTTCACATGTGGAAAGGTCGGGCATAAATATTATGAGTGTCTAGATAAGAATAAATAAGGAGGTGAAACTCACATCGCCGAACCACAAATAAGGAATGTTGAGGCAGAGGATGTTGAAGGCAGAAGATCATGGATGATGCAAAAAGTTCTCTTAACGCTAGAGAAGGAGGTGGAGAATCCAGTGCAAAGGAACAATCTTTTTCGGACTGCTTGCAAAACCAAGGACAGGGTATGCAAGGTCATCGTGGATAGTGGTAGCATAGATAATCTTGTTTCTACAGATATGGTAGAAAATCTAGAGCTGGAGACGACTTAACATCCAAGCCCATATAGAGTTTCATGGCTACAAAAAGGACATCAGGTAAATGTCACTAAACAATGTTTAGTTGAATTTAAAATAGGAGGGTATAAAGATGAAATACTCTGTGATGTCATTCCTATGGATGTTTGTCATCTATTGCTGGGTAGGTCATGGCAATATGACAAGAATGTGATTCATGATGGGAGAAAGAACACATACACCCTAGAGAAGAATGGGAGAACTCACATGTTGCTTCCAATCAAAGACAAAGAGTTGAAACCTGAAGTAAGCAACACTATACTTCTCATGAGTGGGAAGGAACTTCTTACAGAGGTTAAGAAGAAGGAGGAACCACAATTCATTGTGGTCAGGAAACCTAAAATTGTTTTAACCAGTACAAGGGTAGATGATTTACCGGAAGAGGTTCAGAAGTTGTTGGAAGAGTTTGCTGACATAGTAGTGGATAAACTACCTCATTCGTTGCCACCTATCATAAGTGTGAGTCATCATATTGATCTCATACCTGGAGCTAGTTTACCAAACAAAGTAGCGTATGGGTTGACGCCGTAGGAGAATGAAGAAGTAAAAAGACAAGTCCAAGATTTAATGGACAAAGGGTTGGTAAGATAAAGCTTGAGTCTGTGTGTTGTTCCGACAATGCTCAGTCCAAAGAAAGACGGAGGTTGGAGAATGTGTACTGACTCAAGGGAAATTAACAAGATTACCATAAGGTATAGATTCCCATTGCCAAGAATGGATGATCTGATGGATTTCTTGAGTGGAGCCAAAAAAAAATTGAAGATTGATTTGAAAAGTGGATATCACCAGATTCGTATGAGAGAAGGTGATGAATGGAAGATGGCATTCAAGACTAACGAAGGGTTGTATGAATGGATTGTTATTCCATTTGGATTAACAAATGCACCAAGTACCTTCATGAGGTTGATGAACGAAGTCCTGAAGGATTTCATTGAAAAATTTGTCATTGTGTATCTTGATGACATACTGATTTTTAGTAAAACAGAGGCAGAGCATCTGAAACATTTGGCTACAGTGATGAAGAGGCTACAACAAGAGAAATTGTTGATAAACATGAAGAAATCCTTGTTCATGAAGACATAGCTCATTTATTTGGGTTTTGTTATTTCTGTAGATAAGTTGAGGATCGATCCAGATAAGGTGGAGGTAATTAAGAATTGGCCATCACCGAAGAATATATTTGAGGTGAGAAGTTTTCATGGATTGGCTAGTTTCTACCGGAAGTTCATTAGGAATTTCAGTGGAATTAGTGCACCAATGATGGATACAGTGAATAAGAGACACAAGTCTTTTCACTGGACAGAAGAGGATGAGAAAAGCTTCAATTTGTTGAAAAGGAAAATCACGGAACAACCAATTTTGGTGTTGTCGGATTTCAAAAAGACATTTAAGGTAAAATGTGATGCAAGTGGATTTGTAATAGGGGCAGTCTTGAGCCAAGAAGATAGGCCGATAGCATACTTCAGCAAGAAGATGAATGAAGTGAAAGTGAAATACTCCACGTATGACAAGGAGTTCTATGCTAGTATTCAAGCATTGAAGAAATGGAGGCATTACTTAATCCCTAAGGAGTTTGTCTTATACAGTGACAATCATGCTTTGAAATTTGTGACTCAATAGAAGAAGTTGAATCAAAGACATGTAAAATGGGTTGAATACATGTAGAACTTTACTTTTGTAATTAAGCATATTTCTGGAACTGCTAAAAAAGTTGTTGCTGCTTTGAGAAGGAAATGTTTGTTGTTGCAGGAGTTCAGAGTCAAAACACTGGGTTTTGATGATCTGAGGGACATGTACAGAGATGATCCAGATTTTAAGGAGGCGTATGAAGCAGCTGAGAATCCAATTCTTAGGGACAGAGGTCAATGGATAGAGTACATGATCTAGGAAGGATTACTATTTAAGGGTAATCAACTTTGTATTCCAAAATGCTCCATGAGGGAGAATTTGCTGAAGGAGAAACATAGTGGAGGATTGACCAGACATTTCGGTCATGACAAGACGTTCTCAAAGATAAATGAGTCATATTATTGGCCAGGAATGAGAGAAGACATCAAAATATTCGTGGATAGATGCAGAATTTGTCAGCATTCAAAAGGAAAGAGGCAGAATGCAGGCTTTTATCAACCGTTACCCATACCTGACAGGCCGTGGGATGCAGTCAGCATGGACTTCATATTGGGGCTGCCAAGAACAAAAAGAGGGTTTGACTCGATCTTTGTGGTAGTGTATAGATTTTCTAAGATGTCACACTTCATACCGTGTCAGAAAACCAGTGACGCAACTCATATTGCGAATCTGTTTTTCAAAGAAGTCATTCAACTTCACAGCTTAAAAAGGATTATAGTTTTGGATTGAGACACTAAGTTCGTGGGACACTTATGGAGGACCTTATGGAAAAAGATGGGAACAAACTTATCGTTAAGTTCATCTTATCATCCTCAGATGGATGGACAGACAGAAGTTGTGAACAGAAGTCTGGGAGACTTGCTGAGGAGCTTGGTGACAGAGCACCACAGTCAGTGGGACAATATTCTGCCACAGGTGGAATTTGCATATAATGATTCAATCAACAGAAGCACAGGGTAGAGTCCATTCCAAATTTTTTATGGGATGCAACCAAGAGGAGTATCTGAATTGAGAGATTCAGAACATAATGCAACTAGGAGTGCTAGTGCAGAAGATTTTGCGAAGCAATGAAGGAACTTCACAGCCAGGTGACAGAGCAATTGAAGAACTCGAGCCAAGAGTATAAGCACAGAGCAGATAAACACAAGAGACAACTTCAATTTGAGGTTGGTGATTTGATTCTGGCACATCTGAGAAAGGAAAGGTTCCTGAAGGGGACATATAACAAACTGAAGATGAGGAAGATCGGACCATGTAAGGTCTCGAAGAAATTTGGGGAAAATGCTTATGAGATTGAATTACCGGATGGGATCAGAATTTCTCTGATATTCAATGTGACAGATTTGTACCCTTACAAAGATGAGGAAGAAGAAGCACGTAGTGAACAACCGGAGGTTCAATGGACTAAACAGATGCCAGTTGCAAAGAAGCCACAAATGGAAAACATACTGGACAAAAGAGTTAGCAAGAGGACCAGGAGAAAGGAATACTTTGAATACTTGGTCAAGTGGAAGGGACATCCAGTTGAAGATGCCAGCTGGGAGAATGAAGCAGGGATCCAGAACCATGGACAGACCGTGCGAGAGCTCATGGACAGGAGCCCATGAAAATTTTCAAGCGAGGGAGTATGATGTCGGAGCATCACCAACATCAAGCGAGCGTGGGAAAAACGCCAACGCATTTTGGCATATGATGAATTGTTTGAAAGTTTTGAAGTTCAATACACCAAACGTTAATGAAACAATTAAGAAAGGGCATACTTCTTGATTTTAATTAGACCTTGAGCGTCCCGCTCTCGTCTGAAGGACTAAGAGGCATTTATGCTAATGAATGTAGGTAGGTAGCTTTGAATTCTTAGATTAGACAGTTTAGAGCGAGGAGGGAAATGGGATATAGACACCCTCAATTGTATCATTATAATATGAGCAGCATAATCAATCAAGAGAGCATAGGAGAACAGAAGCAAAGAGCTGTGTAGAGTAAAAAACCCATGTACAAAAGTTCTGGATTAATACAAAGATCTTTAGTTCAGACTCATGGTGTTCAATTTATTTTTGTGTTGTACATGTTGATTGATATATGTTTGTTTACTCTCTGTTATGCATTTTCTTTGATGCGTGAATGTATGATTTCATGTTGAATGTCTGAAATCTGAAGAGAGGGAGGGTAAAGAATGAGTTTCAATTGTTTCTCTTTCTGAGCAAGAGTTTTCCTACAAGGAGTGTAGTGAAATTGTCCGCAAGGTGTGTGTTGACAGAAGTCAGAGTTTTTCTCTACAAGCTTAGGAGAGATAACCTTGTTCTCGTTCACGCAGAAGTGCAAGTCAAGCACAGGAGCCATGCAAGGAGTGCGCTGGCCGAGTAGAGTCTGAGAGTTTGCAGCCTGAGGAGATTGTTGAAAGACTTTTGTCGCAGGAGAGTGCGCAGAGTCTAAGAATTAAAATACTTGGAGTGTATTTGAAGAATTGTCGCAAGGAGTGCGCGCGAGAACTTTCCCCAAAGGACTTGAGGATTTTTCAATCAAGATAAGGAGGTTTAGTACTTTGAAGCGTTCAAAGGGGAGGCGTTGCAAAGTTACTTGCAAGCAGATAAGTTTCGTAAGGGGATATTGTGTTTGTTTCGTAGGAGTTGTCAAGGAAGCTTTGGATGGTCGGAATTCTTCGAGGGGAATTCGCGAAGTCCCAAGAACCATCATATCTTGCAGAGGAGCAAGAAGGTTTACGGTGAATGTGTTTTTTTGTTTAATCTCGGGGGAGAATAGAGACATAGGATCTAACAAACAAGGGTTGTTGTATTACCCACGTAAATCTAATTTCGGGGTTTCGTGGGTTGAAGAGTCGAAACCTTTGCATCAAGACTCGCGAAATCGCAAAAGGCAAAGTCTTGAAATAGAGAAAGAATCTGAGTCATCTGTTTTAAGGAGGACACGTGTCGCGAGATAACCCGTATTGGGAATTTGGACATTGGAGGTCCGAAAGAGAGATCCTTCAACTTCGCGAGTGGCGAAGTTGCGAAGATAATCAGGACCGTCCATATGAGAGTGGACATGTGGCATACTCGCTAACACGAAGGTCAAACCTTTGTTGACCATTTCGAGGTTTTGTGAGTCGGAGAACCAAGAGCATAGCATCAGGATTCGCGAAGTCGCGAAGTCCGAAATTCCAAAAAGGCAGGAAGTTCCATCGTGGGACCTGCGTAAAGGACATGTCGTAATTTCACCACTTCGTCATATCGGAGGAAAAGAGGTCGAGACTTCTGTCCCGAAAGTCCCGAAGTCACGAGTGGCGAAGTCGCGAAAGAATCTAAGTCATCCATCGGAGGAGGACAACTGGCAGAGATCAAGAGATCTCGCGAACTCGTAGGTTTGCAAGGTGAGAGTCTAGAACTTGGGTGTTCCAAGTCGCGAGTGGCGAACTCGTGAGGAGAGAGGATAGCCTTCAGATCCAGAGAACGGGAGGACCGTTGGATCAGGAACCCCATCGTATTTCGCGCATTCGGGGGTTCGGGGGTTGAAAGGAATTGTTTTTGACATCAGAAGTCGCGAAGTGCCGAGAGCCTAGGCATGGAGGGGACATGTGGCAGAACCACCCAGTGGGCCAGGGAATTAGACTGGAAGACACACGTCACATATTGGAAGGAGTCAACACCCTATTGACTTCTTGCATCTCAGGAATTCGTGAGACAAGAGTACTTGAGCTCGATGGTGAAACTTGTGAAGTGGTGAGTTGCGAGAGGCGCTGGCATTTAAGCCTAGCTATTGGTCACACACATAAGTTTCTAACAGAGAAGGAGTCGTAACCGTTTTGCGATCTCAGGTATTGTGGATTTGAGAAGGAAGAGTCGGGAGTCACGACTCGCGAACTCGCGAGATTTCGAGTTGCGAAAAGGACCTGTGGATCGACAAAATTGAGATTCCCGCGAGGAATCGAAAGCGCTGATCTAGCTCAAGGGGATAGAGAACGATCCTGTGAGTGGATCTCGGTCCGAGGGCCAATAGTTTTGCGTCACAAAGATTCATTCCCATTACTATAAAAATTATGGAAATTATGCATATGAATGCAGAAAGAGATAGTATAATCAAAACAAGTAAGGTCAAGATCAATCAAACAATGTAAATAGTCCCTCCATTCCTATGTTTATGGCACGCACTAAAGAAATTCCTATAGTCTCACCAGTTGAATGCAATTTTGCTCAAGAAATTCCATGTGACATATGGTATCTATATTCAGGCTACAATAACCACATGACAAGAAACATAGAATTGTTTTCTAGTTTGGATAAGTTAGTCCAAACCAAGGTTATGTAAGTTTTAAACCTGTGAAGAAAAGAAATACATATAGATTCTTAAGAAAAACAGAAATTAATCAATGGCTCATACACATATTACACAAAGATTTACGTTGGAAACCCTTAACCAGGAGAAAACCAACCTTCCGTAGTGCTACACCTTTCAACTCTTCATTGTATTAATTTCACCATTCACCTTAAAATATATACAATATTTTAGGTATTTTGTAGCTACCAAAACCCTAATCCTTTAATCCAGGATTAATTTAGAAAAACGCTAAAAATAGAAAAACCCTCGTAACCAAGGGGGATAAACTTGCCCCCCCATGGGACCCCCAAATAAAGTGCTCGGCACACACGCCACAAAGAGCGAAGGAATTTGGGATCATCATACGCATTTGTCGAATCTGCCCCCCCCCCACACACACACACATGAAAAGAATATAACACATACCCAACATTCTCCCACTTGTTGTTTTCTTTGCATACAAGAGTTCACAAGATTACATAGTCAAAAATCCAGGGAAAAAATGCCCATTGTTCCTCTACACCAGGAGAAATTCTCTGCGCTCACAGACTTTTTCAATGAATCTGCAACATTCTTCAAAGTGTCAACCTTTTCCAGCAACACCTTCTTTTCTTCAACCATGTCTCTCACAAAGTGATATTGAACATCAATATGTTTTGTCTTCGAATGATAAGCAGCGTTCTTTGTTAGGAATATTTCACTCTGACTATCAGAATATAATCTCACTACTTGTTTTACCAACCAATACCTGAACACAATATTTTTAACCATATTTCTTCCTTGCTTGCATGAGTGGTTGCCATGTATTCAACTTTTGTAGTTGAGAGTGCCACTACAACATGTCTTTTTCTCATCCAACTGATTTCTCCTCCAAATAGCTTAAACACATACCCACGTGTAGATCTTTTGTGATCCATATCTCTAGTCCAGTCTTCATCAACAAACCCATATATGTCCAACACTCTGTCCAATCCTGATCTTCCTTGGTAGCACAATCCATAACTGGTAGTGCCACACAAATACCTGGAGACCCTCTTCACTGCTATCCAATGCTCCTTCCCTAGTTTTGACATATACCTGCTCAAAACTCCCACTGCAAGTGTAATGTTCGGTCTAGTACATACCATTGCATACATCAAACTGCCAACTGCACTAGCATACAGAACATGGGACATGTCCTCTCCTTCTTCCTGTGTCTTGGGACACTGATATGCAGATAACTTTACACCTATAGGAATAGGAACCTTGACCAGTTTACTTCCATGCATATTAAACCTCTAAAATATCGTCTCAACATATTTTCTCTGATTCAACCATATTTTCTTGTTTTCATGCTCTCTTTTAATCTCCATTCCTAGAATGAAGTTAGCAGGACCGAGATCCTTCATGTCAAATTTGGAGGATAGTTGCGATTTCACCTCCTTGATAAAACCAATGTTATTTCCTACCAACAACATGTCATCAACATACAACACTATATAAATGAAGTGATTACCAACCTGCTTGGAATATACATAGTGATCAACCTGTCTTCTCACAAATCCCAATCCAAGGATGTATGTGTCAAACCTTTGGTACCACATCCTAGGTGATTGCTTTAGACCATATAGTGACTTCTTTAGCTTACATACCAGCTCTTTCTTTCCCGTCACTACAAAGCCTTCTGGTTGCTTCATGTAGATTTCTTCTTCCATGTCCCCATGTAGGAATGTTGTATTCACATCCATTTGTTCCACTTCAAGATCAAAAGCAATAACAATAGATAAAAGAAATCTAATAGAAGTTAACTTGGCAACAGGAGAAAAAATATCACCAAAGTCAATTCCCTCTACCTAGGAATAACCTTTTTCTACTAACCAAGCTTTTTATTTCTCCACTTTTCCTTCTGCATTAAATTTTTTCTTAAACAACCATTTTATACCAGCATATTTTCTTCCATATGGAAACTCAACTAGATCCCATGCCTCACTCTTATCCAAGGAATCCATTTCTTCAACCATGGCCTTCTTCCAGAGTTTACTATCCTCTGACTTCACTGCTTCCGTGACAGTTCTGGGATCATCATTAGTAATAGATAAAGAGAAAATAGAATGAAAATCGAGTGGATTGTACCTTTCTGTTTGCCTTCTTTCCCTCACTGTTCTCCTAAGTACTGGGGTATGAGGTTCTTCTTCTTCTGCTTCGGTTGATTCAAATTTTTCATCATCCAACTCAAAATCTGTTTTCTTAGGTTCTTCTTGCCTTGGTAGGACCTCTCATTTGGAAAAATCTTTCACCTCTCTGAAAACAACATCCCGACTGTAAATAGTCTTCTTAGTTTATGGGTTCCAAATCTTATAGCCTTTCACACCATCTTTATAACCCATAAAGATACACTTTTCAACTTTATTATCCAACTTACTCTTATTTTCCTTTGGAACATGTACATAAGAATCACAACCAAACACTCTGAGATGTTCAAGAGAAGGTTTATTACCACTCCATACCTCGTGTGGAGTTTTATCATCCAACGCTGATGAGGGTGATCGATTGACTAGGTAACATGATGTATCCACTACCTCTTCCCATAATTCATGTCCTAACTTGGCACCACTAAGAATGCTCCTTGATTTTTCCATCAGTGTCATGTTCATCCTTTATGCAACTCCATTCTGTTGAGGTGTGTATGGAGTAGTCTTCTGCCTTTCTATACCACATTTCTTACGAAATTCTTTGAATTCATTTCTGTAGAATTCTCCAACATTATTTGTCCTCAATACCTTTATTTTCTTCTATGTCTGATTTTATACCAGAGCCTTAAACTCTTTAAATTTATCAAATACCTCATATTTATTTCTAAGAAAATAAATCTGTGTTCCTTGAGAAATCATCTATGAATGAAACATAAGACACATATTTACCTAATAATGGAACATGAACATATCCAAACACATCACTATGTATCAACTCTAAGATCCCCTTTGATCTTGTAGCAACAGATGGGAATCTTACTCGATTTTGTTTTCCATAAATGCAATGTTCACAGAAATCAAAATCCAGAGTGCAATTAGACATACCTTCAACCATACCTTTACCATGTAGTAATCGAAGGCCCTTTTCTCCAATATGCCCCAATATTTGATGCCACAAAATGGTCTTATTTCCAGGGACAATATTGGTCTTGTCTTCTTATTTCTCTTCTCGGGGACAACATAATTGTTACACCCATTAGTATAATTGATTCCCAAAAAACTTGTACAAATTTCCACACTGAACTCCCCTCATCAACACCATTGCTCCTCATACCATCTTGCAAGTTACCTTTCCCAATACATTACCCACTCTTGTATCATCCAACTTGCTTAGAGATATTAGGCTCCTGGATAGTTTTGGAATGTGCAGAACCCCAGGGAGAGTTATAATCCTTCCATATTTTAGCAACAACTTAACCCTTCCACGTCCCATGATTTTGGTTGTCGAGTCATCTCCTAGGAA
>SNQJ01S0066467.1:14614-40096 GCA_010110895.2 Picea sitchensis
ACAACTTAACCCTTCCACGTCCCATGATTTTGGTTGTCGAGTCATCTCCTAGGAATACATCACCACCATCGTATTTTTCATATTCACAGAACCACTCTCTATGAGGAGTCATATGATATGACGCACCTGAGTTAATCAACCATACACCACGGTCTGCATGTGTACCTATAGATGCTAGGTAAAAATCACCTCATTCTTCAGTGGATGTTTTTTCCTTTGTGGAAGAGGTGTTATCATATCCCTTTGGTTTATCAACCTTCTTAGACTTGCAATCTTTCTTATAATGCCCTGTTTTACCACACTTCCAACATTTCCTCAAATATTTTTCTAGAGACTTAGATCTACTTGTAGATTTAGATGTCCCCCCGAAGACTTACCAGGATTCCTGTCTTGGGTATGGCCTCTTACAAATAAATCATCTGTGCTCTGACTATCCATGATTTTCCACCTCATCTCTTTATATAACAAGGATGAAACTACATCTTCATACTTCAATGTATATTGAGTGGTACTACCAATTGCTAAAACCATATTATCCCAAGAGTCTAGCAAAGAAAATATCAAATTAATACACTTATCTTCTTCTGCAATAGTAATATTAACAGAGACAAGTTGACTTAATAGAGTATTAAAGACATTTAGATATTCTTTCATAGAATCTCCATCTTCCATCCTAATATGATACAACTTCTTTCAAAGAAACAACTTGTTTACCAGGGACTTTGATTGAAACAAATTCTGTAACTTATCCCATATTTTCTTGGTTGTAGATTCTCCCAAGACATTCAACAACACTAAATCTTCCAGGAAGAGTCGAATAGTACTCCTTGCTCTTCTATCCAACTTCTCTCAATATTCCTTCGACATACCAGTAGGTTGTTTACTAGTATTTTGTGTACTAGTAGGTTTTGTACCAGTAGACTATGTGCCAGTAGACTGTGTACCAGTATGTTGTGTACCAGGATCCACATCGATCCATTGTTCTTTGTCTACAAGAAGGTCATCCATATTGAGCTTCCATAGCTCAAAGTTTTTACCATTGAACTTATCTATATAGATTCTAGAAGAGCTTTCCATTCCTCTTTCTACACTTGAATCACCACTGCAAACTCCCACTGAACCCAGGTTTATCACATACCCAAGATAAACTTGATCTATCAAGACCGAGCCAAACCCTCAACAACAAAGGCGCCCCCTGAAGCCAAAAACGAGCTCTGATACCACATGTAATTTTTAAACCTGTGAAGTAAAGCAATGCATACAGATTCTTAAGAAAAACATAAATTAATCAATGGCTCATATACATAGTACACAAAGATTTATGATGGAAACCCTTAACTGGGAGAAAACTAGCCTTCCTTGGTGTCACACCTTTCAACTCTTCATTGTATTAATTTCACCATTCACCATACAATATATACAATATTTTAGGTATTTCGTAGCTACCAAAACCCTAATCCCTTAATCCGGGATTAATTTAGAAAACCGCTAAAAATAGCAAAATCCGCTAAAAATAGAAAAATCTGCGTAACCAGGGGGGGCAAAACCTGCCCCCCCTGGGACCCCCAGGAAATCACCCGATGCACATGACACAAATATTAGAGGAAGTTGGGATCGTCAGACACATTTTTCGAATCTGACACGCCCACACACACACACATGCAAAGAATATAAAGCATACCCAATAGGTTACACTTGGAATAGACATCCAATTCATTCTCTTAGGCAAAGGCGGCATAAAAAATTTAACTAAACAAGGAGAAACACAATTCATTCCTGATGTGTATTATGTTTCTGGTTTGAAACATAATATGATGAGCATGGGAAAATTGTTAGAGAAAGAATACAAAATCTGTATGGAAGATAATCATTGTGTGATTATGGATAGGTATCCAAGAAACCAACTTAATGGAAGAATTCAGATGACAAGTAACAGAATGTTCCCATTGACATTGAATCCAACCAAGAATAAAAATGCAATGTTATTTGTTGGTAAAGAAAAACATGCGCAGTTAGACACTACATTTATAGCAGAAAGTGCATGCAGTTCCAATGAAGAAAATAGTGTGCACAGTATCAAGAAAGGAGAATGTAGCACAAAGATGCAGGAAACATTCCAATTCGAAGTACAGGATGATTCTTGGTTATGGAATTTCAGATTTAGAAATTTAAAATTTGGAGTTTTGAAGATGCTACACACAAAGGATACGGTAAAAGGTTTTCCATTGATAGAAAAATCGGAAAGAATATGTGAAGGCTGCATATTTGGAAAGTAGCATAGAGAATCATTTCCAATTGGTAAGTCATTATATAGAGAAAACACTCCACTGAAAATTGTACATTCATACATTTTTGGACCAATGCAAACACCATCTATAGGTGGAAGCACCTATTTTCTGACATTTATTAATGATTTTTCAAGAAAGACATGGATTTATTTCCTAAATCATAAATCTGACACCTTGGATTTCTTTCAACAGTTTAAATCATTTGTGGAGAAGCAAAGTGGTTATTAAATCAAGGTTCTAAGAATTGACAGAGGAAGAGAATACATCTCAAGAGAATTACATAACTTTTGTAAAGTTCATGTCATCTACAAGGAATTTACCGTGCGGTATACACCACATCATAATGTTGTCGCAGAAAGAAAGAATAGAACCATAATGTAAATGGCACGTAGTATGTTGGAAGCCAAACATTTATCAAATGAGTATTGGGATGAAGCAGTAGAAACTGTAGTATACATCATCAACATATGTCCAATAAAGAGTGTGAAGAACAAAGTTCCTCAAGAAGCATGGATAGGTATGAAGCATAATGTGGCGCACTTAATTTTTTTTGGTTGTGTAGCATACACACATGTTCCAGATGAGGTAAGAAAGAAGCTGGACAACAAAGGAAAAAAATGTATATTTGTTGGGTATTCTGAAGAAACAAAAGGATACAAGTTGCATGATCTTGTCGCAAGAAAAGTCATAATGATTTGTGATGTTCATTTCATGGAGAATGAAGCATGGGATGGAAACATATAAAAGACAGTCAAAATTATTGATGTTATTGAGCATGATAACACATAAGAAGAGGTGTTTCAAACACCATGTACAAGTTAGTGCACAATTACTTCTACAATTGCAACGTAAAACCCAACACAAACTACTCCAATGAGATCAACAGGTGTGCATTCTACACCTAGAGTGCAAAAAACACCATCAAGAAGTCCAAGTAGTTCTACATCCTCAGATCCAATATTAGCAAGTCTGTTACCAACGAAGAAAATAAGTATGTGTGACATCTATAATGAGGACACAACAAATTCAATTTCATTTTTTTCTTTGTTTTCACAAATAGATGATCCATTAACTTTTGAAGATGCAGTCAAAGATGATGTATGGGCTCAAGCTATGGATGAAGAAATCAGATGTATAAAGAACAATAAAAAATGGAAGTTAGTAGATGTACTTGATGTTAAGTTTTTAATGTTTTTATTAGGTTATTTCCAAATTACATGAGCATTCAGTGCATTTCCAAAACAACAACATAAAGAGGATCACTAAAAGAAACATAATCACAAGGTATGCAACATTTTATCCTTGGAAACCCTCATGGGGGAGAAAACCCAACAAAAATTTCTTGAATAATAGATTTCCAATACAATGCTAAGACTAAGACCAAAACACCAAATATAAACCAAGACTGAGCATCCACCTATCGTCTCCTTCCTCCTGCAACTGCAACTTCCTTCAAGATATGCACATTATATGAGTGAGAGTGAGTGTTTTCAAATGAGGCACCATCATCACATATAAATACAAGTTGAGGAGGTACTAGGGTTATGTCTCTTCACTTGGTGGGGCTGACTTCTCCTAGAAGTGGTTAAAACCACTTTATAATTACTAGGGGCTGACTTTACAAATACCACTATACAAATGTAGTTTTACCAATCCACAAAATGGAATTTGATCTTATACAAGACCCGACTTGATCAATCCACAAAATGGGATTTGATCTATAAGACAATAAATCAAATATAATTAGAATATTCTTTGAAGTTACAATATTTCAACAATCCCTCTTAACGTGAAGGGTATTCTATGACTCAATACAACATCATCAAGAGAAGGAGAGGGCATCATCATCATCATCTGGAGCTCTTATTGGAATATCTATAAATCATCAAAAAAAATTCTCATCATCAATATAATCATTGCTCACAACGTGGAGATGGAGTAACATCATCATCATCAACAACATGAAGCTGAAACATCAACATCAACATCAACACAAAGTTGGAACAACATCATCAACAACATGAAGTTGGAACAACAACGTCATCAACAACACAAAGCTGGAACAACAACATCATCAACAACATGAAGTTGGAACAACGTCAACAACATGTGGCAATATAATGAGGTAGGTGCATTAACAACAACATTTTGTGGTACTCTGACAAACCGTCCTTACCGGACCTTCAGGATTTTCCCAGGAATCATAAGATTCCCTAGGATATAGAATCCCAGCAAGCTACCATGTGGTACTCTGACAGACCATCCTTACTGGACCTTCGAGATCTGCCCAGGAATCATAAGATTCCCTAGGATATAAAATCCTAACTGAGCTACCAATATTGAGCACAACTCGCATATACATGCACAAGTACTCTGACAGTCTGTCCTTACCAGAACTTAGGGATCTTCCCAGGGATGATCAATCCCCTAGGATACAAAATACTATTGGAACTATCTGTTGTTGGTCAGGATACCATAGTATCATCACCATCACTCCCCCTATAGAGGGAGGTCCTTTTAGAAAACACCAAACTTTTCTTAGAAGTACTCAAATTTCACACAAGACAGAGGCTTGGTCAACACATATGTTGTCTACTCATCTGTGCCAACATATTGGAGCTTTACAACTCCCCTTTTCACCATATCATGAATGTAGTGGTACCGGATCTCTATGTGCTTCAACTTATCATGGAACACTAGGTTCTCCATCATCTTTATACAAATCTATTTATCACATAGAATCATGGTGGATTCCATATCCATATCGAACAAACATGTCAACAACTTTTGAAGGCATATGGATTCACAACTAGCAGAACATGTTGCAATGTACTCCACTTCTGTCATGCTGAGAGAAACATTGGATTGCTTTCTTCTTTTCCATGAAGTTATGGTTGATCCCAAATTCCTTAAGTGCTCTTTCTGTCTGAAACACTTCCAACCCAATATGAATCAGTATAACCATATTGTATGAAGTAATGATCTCTAGTATAACAAAGACCATAATCCAACATACCCTTAAGGTATCTCATCACATACTTTGCAGCTACAAGGTGAACACGTCTAGGATCTACCAGATACTAACTCAAGGTGTTCACAACAAAGCATAAATATGGCCTAGTATTCATCAGATACATCAATGATCCAATAATTTGTCTGTATAGAGGAGCATCAACCAAATCTGACGACGTATAAACCAGGAGCTTCAAATTCGTTTCCATGGGTGTGTTCATGGATTTACATTCCAACATGTCAAATATCTTCAGTATTTCAACTTCATAATTCCGTTGGTTAAGGAATATCTTCGTTGGGCTCTGCCAAACTTCAAGACCTAAGAAATAATGCATCGGGCCTAGGTATTTCATCTAAAATTTTGTAGTGAGTTTCTTGTTGCAATCTGTGATGAGATTTTCTTCGCCTATAAAGAATAAATCGACCACATATAGTAGCAATATAACTGTCTCATCATTCATAACCTTTAAGTAAAGGTTAGGATCATCTTTACTCTTGGTAAAGCCCAAGATTTTTAGGAAACTATCAATTCTGCCATACCAAGCTCTAGGAGCTTGCTTCAACCCGTACAAATATTTCTTCAACATGAAGACATGAGTCTTTCTATCTTCAACTTCAAACCCTTGTGGTTTTTCTATATACACTTCTTCTTCAATAACACCATTTAAGAAAGTTGTTTTCACATCCATTTGGTGTAACTTCCACTTCATTTTGGCTATAAGAGCTATGATGGTTCTGATAGAAGTGTATCTGGCTATAGGAGCAAATGTTTCTTCATATTCAACACCTTCCTTTTGAGAAAATACACAAGCCATAAATCTTTCCTTATGTTTTTCAATGCTTCCATCTACTGCTTGTTTTATTTTGTATATCCACTTGGAAGATACCACATTTTTTTTCTTTGTTCTGGGAACTACTTCCCATACATCATTCTTTATAATGGACCGGTATTCTTCTATCATGGAATCCATCCATTATTTCTTCTGGATGACTTCGTCAAAGAAAGTAGGTTTCTTTTCTACGATATCACACATCAAGGCCATATAGCTAGAGAATGGCTTAGGTTTCTTTCTTTGTCTCATGGTTCCTTCTGGGGCACCATAATTCTCTGCATATTGAATAGGTTATTTCTCCCAAGATGGATTTCTTTTGTGAGATATCATCATACGTGGAGGTTCTTGATATTCTATCATATCATGATCTTCTAGAATCTCATCATCAGGGGTAACTGTAACTTCCTTCATGGGTTCTGCAACTCTGGGAGCTACATGTTCTTCTTCATATACTTCTTCAAGCTGGAATTTCCTTGATATTTTGAGTGTTGCATCTTCATAAAAGGTTACATCTCTGTTGATCTCAATATGATGGTAACTTGGTATGTAAATTTTGAAGGCCTTAGAGACCTCACAGTATCCAACAAATATTCCCTTCTTTCCTGAAGGATACAACTTGGTTCTATTTTATTTTGGAATGTGTATAAATACTGGACAACCAAATATTTTGAGATGGATTACTTCTAGCTTCTTTCTGGTGAACATTTCTTTGGGATTTTTGAATCCAAGTGCACTATGGGATAATATTTTTGGACATGTATTGTTGTTCTTGTTGCTTCAGCCCATAAGTGCATTTTAAGATCTTGATTGTGAATCATAGTCTTTACTGCTTCCATAATTGTTCTATTATTTCTTTATGCTACACCATTTTCTTGAGGATTATAGGGAGTAGTGAGATCCCTCTTAATCCTGACATCTATGAAAAAGCTTCCAAATTAATTTGAAGTGTACTCTCCTCCATTGTCTGACCCGAGTATCTTGATTTTCCTTTTGGAGAGGTTTTCTACCAAAGCATTGAATTCCTTGAACTTTCCAAGTACTTCATATTTTGACTTCAAGAAATAAACCCAAGTCTTACGAGAGTAATCTTCAATAAAAGATACATAGTATACATACCTTCTTAGAGAGGTTGATGGCATTGGACCGCATACATTTGAGTGGAAAAGTTCCAGAATTCCTTCTGCTTTAATGTTGTTCTTTGGAAAAGTATTCTTTATGTTATTTCCTTGTGCACATTCCTTGCATACACCTTCATGATCAACCTTTAATTCTGGTAAACCTATAACTACCTTGCTTACATATGGTAAGGCTTTGTAGTTGATGTGAGTTAGTATTCTATGCCAAAGTTCACAAGGAATTTCAGTAGAGTGAGTCAAGGCTACATCTGAGTGACCTTTTAACTTGTACAAACCACCTTCTTTTGTTCCAATAACATCTGCATCTTCTATAGTTTTTCCTTTATACCACATAATAAATTCACCATCTATGAATGCAACCCCGAATCATTTCTTATCTAGGGATGAAATAGAAACTAAGTTCTTTTTCAAACCTGGTACAAAGAGTACATCCTTCATTCTCATCGGAGTTCCTGAATCAAGTTTGTAGGTGGATTCTCCCATTCCTTTGATAGGGTATTGATAATCATCTCCAAGTGAAACCTTTTGGGGGAAGTCCTTTTCTATAAGGCTGGAGAGAATGTTCTTCTGACATGTCATGTGCTTAGAGGCACCATTATCTATGAGCTGAGCATCTTCTCCAAGTATCACAGATCCTAAGAGAGCGGAAAACAAAAAATATTCTTCAATCTCTTCTTTAGTTAACTTCTTGGGTGGCTCATCATCTTCACCTGCATGGGCATGATGTCTTTTGTTATTTCTCCTCTTGTATTCTTGAGTTGGGTTCTCAAGTTCATCTTCTAGTTGATGCTCTTTCCTTCATACATTATGGTTAGGGAATCAAACATATTGTTTGGAGTATTCTTAGAAGACACTTGAGGGATCAAGTGGTCTTTAATGGAATTTGCAATTATTCTTTTAGCCTTAATCATATCCTTCTTGTACTTCTCTTTGGCTGCATTTTCTTCGGGTTCCGGTACATTTTATTTTATGAATTTTGGAAGGTCATTATCTTCAAGAATGATTCCAATTTTGTACCTCCAAGAACATGAATTTTCCACACCTTCTATCTTGTCAACAAGCTTGGTTTTTGTAGACATCTTGACCTGGAGCTAAGAAAATGTTCATAAAATGAAAGTGCTAAAAAATTGAAACTAAGATTACCAGGAGATGTGTTGGGTTGAGGCGAGTTTATTAGAGCTGACTGTTTCATAAAATTCCAATTTTTACCCTTTGAAGCTTGACCTGCACAATTATGGACTGGTACTTCTGGTACTAGTTTTGGTTTCCTAGTTTTCTAGTTTCCTTGTACCATTCAAAACTAGGGCTTGACTTTCTTGAGAATCTACCAACTGAAAAAATTTCACTTAAGCTACCAAAATATGTGCCAGGGTAGGGCACACTTCCCAAGATAGTTTTTGGTCAAATATTCCTCTTCAGTAAAAAACCCTAATTTTCTTGTACGTCAATAGTGACGTCTAGATACCTAGTGAAATATTCTTTCTTCTAGTCAATCTATGATACCATGTTAAGTTTTTAATGTTGTTATTAGTTTATTTCCAAATTACATGAGCATTCAATGCATTTCCAAAACAACAACATAAAGAGGATCACTGAAAGAAACAAAATCAAAAGGTACGCAACATTTTATCCTAGGAAACCCTCATGGGGGAGAAAACTCACCAAACAATTCCTCAATAATAGATTTCCAATACAATTCTAAGACTAAGACCAAAATACCAAAGATAAACCAAGACTGAGCATGCGCCTCTCTTATCCTTCCTCCTACAACTACAAGTGCCTTCAAAATATGTGCACTAGATGAGTCAGAGTGAGTGTTTTCAAATGAGGCACCATCATCACATATAAATACAAGTTGAGGAGGTGCTAGGGTTATGTCTCTTCACTTGGTGGGGCCAATTTCTCCTAGAAATGGTTAAAACTACTTTATAATTACTAGGGTCTCACTTTAGAAATACCACTACACAAATGTAGTTTGACCAATCCACAAAAAGGGATTTGATCTTATACAAGACCCGAATTGATCAATCTACAAAAGGGGATTTGATCTATAAGATAATAACTCAAATATAATTAGAATATTCTTCAAAGTTACAATATTTCAACACCTGAAGACAAGGATGTGATAAGAGTCAAGTGGATTTATATGACCAAGCAAGATGGGGAAGGAAATGTGCTAAATCACAAGGCAAGGCTTGTTGCAAGAGGGTTTACACATAAACCTGGAATTGATTTCAATGAAACATTTTCCCCTGTTGCGTGCATGGACATAGTCAGAACTGTGTTAGCATTATCGCATAGAACAAATGGTCAATTTACCAAATGGATGTAAAATCAACATTTTTGAATGGACATTTAGAAGAAGAAGTGTATGTGGAACAACCACAAGGATATGAGGTTCCAGGAAAAGAAGACAAGGTGTACAGATTGAAGAAAACATTGTTGGATTAAAGAAAGAGCCCAGATCTTGGTACATTCACATAGATTCCTACCTCACACAAAATGGATTTCAAAGAAGTGAATGTGAGCGAACATTGTACATCAAAAAAAATAAACAAGGTAACATTTTAATTGTTTGCTTATATGTAGATGATTTGATTTTTACAAGTGATTTTGGCATAGAATAATTTAAGTCAGACATGAAGGATGCATTTGAAATGACGGATTTAGGACTTCCGAGATATTTTCTGGGTATTGAATTTCATCAGTCCAAAACTGGTATATTTATCTCACAATCTAAGTATATGCATGAAATTTTGAAAATATTCAATTTGATAAATTCCAAAGCAGCCCCAACACCTGCCATAAATGGATTGAAGCTAAGAAAGGAAGATAAAGGGTTGAAGGTGGATCCCACACTATTTAAAAGAATGGTAGGCAGTCTTATGTATCTAACAACCACAAGACCTAATATAATGTATGGAGTGATCCTAATTTCAAGCTTCATGGAAACTCCAAAAGAATCACATTGGAAGGCATGAAAAAGAATTATGAGATATGTAAATGGAACAAAATATTTTGGCATTAGATATTCTACTTCAGAAGATTTGAGACTTATTGGATACACTGACAGTGATTGTGGAGGTATCATAGATGACAGGAAAAGTACCTCTGGGTACACATTTAATTTTGGAATGGGTATAGTATCATGTGCATCAAAGAAGAAGCACATAGTGACTATTTCTTCATTATAAGCAAAGTGTGTCACAGCTACAAGCGCAACTTGTCAAGCAATTTGGATGAGAAGAATGTTAAAAGATCTGTTGCAGGAACAATAAGAACCATCTACAATATTTTGTGAGAACAATTCAACCATTATGTTATCAAAGAATCACATGTTTCCCAAGAAAACCAAACACATTGATACAAGGTATCATTTTATTGGAGAAATGTTGAATAACAAAGAGATTTGTTTAGAGTTTTGCAGGTCAAAAGAACAAATTGCAGACATATTTACAAAATCTTTAGCAAGAGATGCATTTCAGTGTCTACGTAGTAATTTGGGAGTCTGCGCAATAACAGATGATTGACAGTTCAAGCAAATTCAATTTTTTTATGTAAAATGTTTGTATCATGTAAATACCACCTACTTATAATTAAGGGGGAGTGTTGGAAATAGTGATTACAAGTCGGTGAGTTTTACGTCTCCATCGATTTGTCAATCATTTGTCAGTCTGCAAATACAAATTTGTAAGTTTACTCAAACTCGGATTTGTCAGTCAGCAAGAAGGGGAGTTATTTAATGGATCCAATCTTTATCTTTCTTGAGTCCATTTAAGTAGATATAAGTCAGTCGTATTTATTGACGCCTTTAATGTTGAGTCGATTTTACTTCTACAAGAAGTATCAGTATTATCTATATATGTCTGAGTCTGTAGGAATTTGACATGCAAAGAAGCAACAACAATAGTTGAATGTAGTTGAAGAAGTCTAAGAGCTCAAGCTCTGTGTATGTATATTCTGCAAGTTGCAGAAAGTGTTTAGAATTCATTGGAGCCGAACCTCATATTATTTATTGTATTTTTTTTTAGCACACAATGATGAAGTTTAATATATATATATATATATATATATTAATTTAACTATGCTACGCAGAAGTTGTCTACGCATTGTAGATCCAATAGTCTTTTCAAGGTGTGAACGGGTTTTTTCTCAAAGTGTGAACTCATGTCGATCCATTGTGCATATATATCATGTTACCTCACTAATTTTCAGTGTTGAGGGCGAGGGATAAGCACTCCTAAGAAGCGGTAAGTGTCACAAACAAGTCTTCTAAGGGTGACTTGGAATCAAAGAGATGGGATCTGTCCAAAATCTTACAAATTTTCAAGGTGATTAGTAAAAACTTGTGGCATTTTATAAATTTTTGATAGAACTGGTACTTTATAATTTGGGACAAGTTTTTTTTAATTTAGGAGAAGTCTAAATGATTTGGAATTTTTAAAGGTAATTATTATTGAAATTGACATATATATTTTTTATGGGATTGTAAATTTTCACATTAAAATTACATTTTTAAATGCATAAAGAAATTAATACTTTTAAAAAACCTCATTTATCTCAATTACAAAATCTCAACAATTATTAGTTATTCCAGTAATCCTTTTAAATGTTTAACTAATTTTTTAAAAAATATTATAAAAAAATGCCAAACAATGAAATTGTAACATGTTTAACCTCCACTTCACTTAAAATAATTTCCTCTTTCCTTCTGGGAACCTTCACTCCACTTAAAATAATTTCCTCTTGCCTTCTCAGAACCTTTACTTCACTTTTCATATCTTCCACAATCATTGACGAAAGTCGACAACGATCAATGCCTCGCAACTAGCAAGATGTGCAGGAAAGTAATGGCATGTAAGTAATTGACTGTGCCATCTATGAAACGTGAAGGGAAAGTTGCAAGGAATCATACTAACCCAACTTGCAAGGAATAATGAAATACTAACCCAACTTGCAACGAATCATCCCCACACAACTTGCAAGGAATGAGTTGTTTGATAACGTTGTCAAAACATAATATAATATAAACACAATATTGTATAGTTTTAGTAGTTTATTAGTTAATTTCAAACAAGTTGAAATCTAATCTATTATGGATAAGTGCAGATGCATCATTGGAATTTTTTGAACATACATCAAATGTATTTGCATATTTTATTTCCACGGAGTTATCGTGTTAGAAAGCAAAGTGTTTTTAATTATTATGAAAAAAAAAATCGTACTCAACCCCTTCATTTACAAAAGTTTTTTTTAGATCAATATTATCTAGATATACCACATCCCCAAAATTTACATTTGTATAATATAACATGCGTGACAAGAGTATCAAAGAGGAGTTTTTCCCTATATATAACATCTACCATATATTGGATAATATAGAACATCTTTCAACATAACAAAAATAATGTTAATATGTAATTAAATAACAAATACCAAATAATTATTGAGCCAGGTATGGCAGAAAATGTAACTCCGCAATTATATTATTGCATTAGCTTGAAACTCAATAAATATACAAAAATTAATTGTTGGTCTTCCCTAATGGGTGATTCATATGATTACCTACGACTCTTCGTATTTACAATTTATGTTACAAGTACTGTAATTCCAAGGATTATGTGTCAACATCCCCCCCTTAATCTGAAGAGGTGTTTGTGAGTCTAAGAATCATTATGAAATTTTCCAAATTTTATTTTCCAAGCACTTTGGTGAAGATATCTGCAATTTGTTCGTTTGTGGAACAATGTCTCAAGTGAATAGTCTTGGATTCTACATGATATCGAATCAGTTGATATTTTGTGTTGATGTTCTTAGTTCGATCATGGAATCTGATATTCTTGGTCAATTTGATTGCAGGGGTATTGTCAAGTAGAAGAGGAGTAGAATTCACTTGTTTCTCCTACAATTCTACAAGTATTTTCTTGAACCACACAATCTCTTTCGTTTCTTTTGCAGCTGCTACATATTCTGCCTCTGTTGTGGAATCTGTTCGAACTAATTGTTTGTGTGATCTTCAGAAGACAAGTGTTGATCCGAGACTCGTGAGATAGCCCGAAGTTAACACTTCATTTTTCTTATCCCCAACAAAGTTTTAATTAGAACATCCGATAAGGTTGAAGTCATCCAAATTAGAGTACCTGATTCCAAAATCCTTAGTTGCCTTCAAGTATTTTAGAACTCTTTTTGCAATAGACCAATGCCCTTCACAAGGCTTTTGCATGAACCTGGAAAGAATCCCAACATTAAATGAAATGTCTGGTCTGGTGGTAGTAAGATAGATAAAACTTCCCACAAGTTGTATGTACTTGGTTGCATCATAAAATTCATTCCCTTTTTTAATGTGATTTTCAAATTTTGTTCAATTGGAGTAGAAACAAGATTACACTAAGCCATGCCAAACTTTTTCAACAATTCTCTAATGTACTTTTTCTGGAAGATGAATATCTACTTTGGATTTTGAATAACCTCAATGCCCAAATAGTAGTGAAGATGTCCCATATATGTCATCTCAAAGAATTTCTTCAACTCTTTGTTTATGGATGCAATGTAGCTTTCATTGTTCCATGTTATCAATAGATCATCTACATTTATTACAAGAAATACAACAATTTTTCTAACTTTCTTGACAAACAAAGTTGCATCGTCAAGATTGAAATGATTGAAATTCAATTTCAGAAGATGCTCAATTAACTTTTCATACCATGTTCATGGTGTTTGTTTCATACCATATAAGGATTTGATGATCTTCCATGCCTTTCGTTCTTGTCCCTTCATAAAAAAGCCTTCTTCCTGAGACATGAAAACATTCTCTTTCAAGTATCCATTCAAGAAAGAAGTCTTCACATTCATTTGATGAATTTTCCATCCATTCTGTGTTGCCATGGAAAATAGGGTAGGGATGGTCGCCCATTTTGCCGTGGGGAAAAAATTATCCTCATAATCAACACCTTCTTTCTATGCAAATCCTTTTTCCATGAGTCTTTCTTTGATCCTTTCAAGTGGGCCATCTGATTTGTACTTGTTCTTGAATACCCACTTGTAGCTCATTGGTTTGGTTCCAAATGGAGGATCCACTAACTTCCATGTCCCATTCTTGATGAGATCATCATATTCCTTATGCATGGAATCATATTCCTTAATATATAAATTCAACTCACAATCATATGAAAAATCCATGTCATCTACATCACTTGAGTTTGAATTATCTACATTACCTCCATCTTGTCTTGAGGAAATTTTGGTTCTTGTCTTTCTGACCTCATCAGGATGAACAATTTCAAGTGTTCTTGTGAGCCATTTTTGTGGACGTTTATGAGATGGTTCGTGTTGCTCAGTTGATTGAGACAATGATAAGTTATCATCAAGACTCAGATTTTCAATCTTATCGATCACATCATCCAAATGAAATTTAGGTTCTGATAAAGTGGTTGGAACTTCTTCATATGGGGGAGATGGTGTTTCAAAATGAGATTCCATAGTTTGACCCAAGATACCACTATTACCATGTATTTCCCCCTTCCAATTGATCATGACGGAGGATGACTTGGTATCCTATCTGAATCCCGTAGGCTATAGTCAACAAAGAAAAAGGGAGTAAAGGAGGTTTATTTAAAGTCACTAGCTAGGAGTTGTTTCATTCTAAAGTGACATTAAGTAAAAATATAAATCATTAATTACTTCAAGATTAAAAGGGACTTTTAATGTTCAAGTAAATAATAAGAGGGAATAATGGTCATATTTGATTTGGTCAAAAAGGGGAAAGATATATATGGATTCATAGAAGAATAAAGGAAGGGTATCACTTCACCTTTCTCATTTTGATTTGATCTCTTAGTCAGAGTGCTCTTGAGAGCCAAGTTTTCATTAGGGTTTTGGAAAAACCCTTCCATTGCAGGTTTCATTTCAGTGGTGAAATACCCACCCTAGCTAAACGAGGAGGGAGTCCATATGGGATTTCAATTGGATGTTCATCTTGTGAATTTTCTATAGTCAAAGTGAAATGACATGTTTGGAGGATTATTGTTTTGCTTCGAGGGCTGATTTTTCACCATTTTTCAGGGTTGTGGTTCCTTAAAGAACCTGTGAGGGTTTCCAATACCCTCAACTAAAAAGAGAGGTTGACCCACCGGAATATGAAATCCCCTTTCATGATTCAGGTGTCCTCTTTGTCATGAAATGATGTTTATAGGTCCAATAGGCTTCCTATGATAAAATTTCTAGACCCACTCCCTAGAACGAAAATCCCATACTCCCAATTTCTTTCTTTAGCGATGGTGCACCAGGTAGAAGCCGATGAAATAATAACATTGTTGTTGAACTCTTTGTTTAATTCACCTCTCCTCGCTTGTGTGATGGTCTTTAGGAGTTCATTAAAATCCAAGTACCAGGCATTAAGAATGTAAACCTCCTTTGTGCAGGCCTACAACATTCCCCTATTTCCAAATCTCGCCGAGTGCAATGAACTTTGAGCGATTTGACATTGTTGTTTCCAAACGCTTCCACCTATATTGCCACCTTGAGGTTTCGAGGAGCTAGGTGTCTGGTGGCTTCAATGTGAAGTGTATATTCATGTTTGTTATGCATTGTGTGTCACCTCATATGGGGTTTCATTGAAAGGGATATCGACCCATCTGTATGGATTTTTTTCTATTTGAGACTATGGCCTACATGGGTTGGATATTAAGGTTTATTTTCACTATTAACAAAGGTCAAAGATTGAAAATATGAGTCAGTTTCTTTGTGTCATAATTATAATAGAATGAACTCAATATTTTATATTTTTAGTAGCCTTGATAAGGTGTTGAGGAAAATAGAATTTCCTGATGGAGGGCCCTACACCTCCTAGGGAGCTAGTTTTCTACAAAGGTAAAATGTATTGGCTGTATTTAGATAGAGATTATGAAGAGTACCATTTTATCATTGGTGCAATCTAGTTCGGATGCTCCAATCAAATTATGCATCAATATGGAATTGTCAACTTTGTGCTTTTTACATTTTCTATAGACTTAGAATTTTTAGCAAAAATTGTTCTCTCCCAAATGAAGCAAAACTAGGAAAACTTCAATAAGACAAAATTGTTTATCTTGTTGAGGAAGTAAAATTTTGAATATATTATTTTCCAAATTTATGATATGAGGTTCCTTTTCCAAGTATTCAATGATTGGACTCTTCCACACAAGGGAAATCAAAAGACTCAAAACATAAAAAATAGGAAAAATATTGGGAATTAAACTCATGGATAAAATCCCCTTTTAGACCATTACTCTCTTGTGGATAACTTAGCACTCAATCTATGTCCATGTCCCCAAGCATCTAGCATCACATTTTATGTATTATATTTCAAATATAAAATTTGTGTATTACATCACTTGGCGATAGCCACATTCATGTCTACATTATGCACTAATTAAACTAGGGATTATAGTGGGGATGTTACACTTCAAACCCAATTTGAGTTCAAAATCCTCTTTTTTCTTCCATCGTGTCTTAATCCACCAGGTCAAGGCTTTTTGAGAGGACCATAGGCTTATGAATTTACAGATAAGGACATTATACTACATGTATTGAATGGTTTCACTGATTTTGATACATTTGATTTCATATTTTCTAATTTCGTCTATTTGTGGAATGCACGTGCTTGATCAATGTATTTATAAGTTGTTGGGAATTGGTGGCTCAACTTCCTTCATTTCTTCTGGTAGTGGGTCATGGGATTTTCCTCCTTCTTCCATGCGGTGAGGTTATTCTATTAGCACCAGAAGTCTCCATTCATATTGTGGGAAAGGAAAGCCCGATACCCATCAGTTTATGCAACGATGAAATGGATTTAATGGTGGTCTCATGGACGCAGACTCGGGATCATATCATTCTAACTCAGAAAAATGGTCTGGAAATCATGAATAGGTGAGGTCTTAGTATAAATTCAGTCAGTAAGTTGTATTATAGGTGAGTAGGAGGAAGAATTCGATGAGAAAATGTAAAGGTTTGTTATGGACATCAGGCCTTCCAGCAGCCTAAGGAAGAAAAGGTTCAGAAAACAATGTCTCCTTGAATTCGAAACTTCAAGAAACTGAAAACACCATGATAGCACTGCGATCAAACATCCATCACAACATGGTCACAATAATCCATGTGAATCATTCAATCATGAACATTCAATATAAGAGGAAAACAATATGTAGTAAGGAAAGATGGTTGTTATTAAACAAGAAGTCTCAAATACATATATATAACCAGACAACCAGAGAGTTCATTATAACTTTACAATTCATGAGTTTAGCTCAACCATCGACCCCTACAAAATATCAAAACTGAGTCTATATACTCAAAGCAACTCACCCCCTTACAGAAGTGTGCTTTGGTTGTTGCATTCAAGGCTTGACATCCACATATTCTTCTGTCAGACTGCACCTGCATTCTTCTATCAGACGCAATCTCAGATCAGTATGGCTCTGGCAGGGAAATTCGTCCATAGGGGTACCACAGGCTTACCACTCCAGAACCTCCATGTCTTCCATTTTTGGGGTAAAACAAGGTTTCAACCACCTCCCCCCGTTTCCATTAACTTCCTACATCGGAATCAAGAGAGAGGCTGAAACTCAAGAATGTTCCAGTCAGGCTCATAATCCCTTTCAGTCAAAAATGTTTCCTCGAGGCTTGTAAGGATTTTTCTTTGTGACCACTCGAGTTCTTTGATCCTCTGCACAACGCCCTTTCATCGCCCCACTTGGCCGCAGGCTATGACCCTGCACTTAACCAAAATGGAATTTCAGGACTTCGCATGTCGAAAGTTCTTGCTCCCTTTGATTCATGATGTTCTGATGCCCGAAACCAGGAAATGATCCATCTGGATCGACAGTTGGATCTACCCCGAATCTAACAGCCACGATTGGTTCCTTGAACACTTCACTCGCCTTTTTATTGACAGGCACCTACTTTCTTTATGGCCTCGCTTTTCCATATAACCCTGGCTTATGACCATAGGCCCAACCCATAGGCACGTCGCGATTTAGCGTCTCGCGAGTTCGTGCTGCATTCCTTGCTCAAACTTCTGAGTCACGAAATCAGGACTACTCAAATCCTGCACCACGTACCCCTCTAGAGTGAATGGCCCTGATAATTTAATGACCTCACGTTTCGTGAGTTCCCATAACTTGTCCCGTTGATTTCTCCATGAATTGTTGATCCAATGGTCTAGCTCTCTTGTTTGATTGATGACCACGATTGGTTCAACATTTTAGGTCTCGGGACTTTAGGCTATGGATGCACCTTTATGACAAGAACCCCAAACTCTCGATTCCCAATCCTCTGAAATTCGTCGATGTCGGATCAACAGGCCTCGTCTCCCCACAATTGGACGGCCCAAATCTACTTTTCTGTGAATCAGGATTTCGCGATTCTTGATGGATAGTTTTACAACACTTTGAACTCCTAATTCCCACACTCACTTTCTTTTAATCCACATTAAAACTCTTCAGGTGTTGTGCTTGGTGCTCATGACTATGACTTGTGATCAATTACTCGGATGACTAGTTGAGGGCTCGGGCTAACAAAGGTTCAATGACAAAGATAAAGATGGAAGTGATCGACCTTAGAGAAGACAGGGGAGCCTATGGTCGACATTTCTCAAGCAACTTCGATAGGGAAAACAAGTCAATCAAAAGGATGAAGACAAACGAAAAAAAAATGCACGCCGAGAGGGAAAAACTATGATCGGGTTTGTGAAAGGGGAAAAGAAAAATAGGCGAAGTTTGCAGAATTAGGTAGAAACCAAAGAGTCATAAGACCTTGACAAGATTAAGTGCTAACATTGGTTCCACAGGGGATGGCATGCTCCCTGCGAGCTGCCAAGAATGAACAACTCTAGTGCCTTGTTTTGGTTTATGGAGTCTCCTATCAAAACAAAAACATAAAACAAGAACGGTATCTACAATGGTGGGCTTCGGATGCGGCTTTAAACAAAAAACGTTTTCAGGAAGTGCCCATTTACCGGGCCACCAAAAACTTCATATCCCTCTGAATTCTACAATCTGTGAGTGTTATTTGGGAACCTCTCAGAGATTTTGAAGGGGTCGATCCAAAGGGATTAAAATTTACCATGCTTTCCCTTGTCCTGCTTAGGCGCATCCCATTTGAGTACTAGGTCTCCTGGCTCGAAATCCTCCTTACTGCTCTTCTTGTCAAAGGCCTACTTGATTTTCTGCTGACGGTCATGTGATGTGTCCATCACCTTCTCTCTAGTCTTCTGCACTTCTACCAACTGATGTATTCTCCTGATCATGTCATCGGGCTCTCCTTGACAGTCTTGAAATAATTTTTCCATAGGCAGGGCGAGTTGAGAAGGAAAAACTTCTTCAGTCCCATAAACAAGTTGGAAAGGAGAGATACCCAGGGACCTCTTTGTTTTCAATCTACCATCCCACAAAGAAAATTTGATCTTTGAATCCCAAGCTTTCTTATTATCCTCTAACAGTATTTTAATGATTTTGATGAGGCTTTTGTTAGAGGACTCTGCCAGTCCATTTCCTTGGGGGTAGTATGGGGTAGAGTGAATCAACTTGATTCCAAAATGCTCGCAGAATTGGATTAATGGTCTGGATTTGAAGGATGTTACATTATCTATGACAATTCTACTTGGGAAACCGAATCTTGCTATGATATCCACCAGGAAAACGATGATCACCCTGTGAGAATCACTCCTTGTGGGAATAGCTTCTATCCACTTGGTAAATTAATCTGTGGAAGTTAGGATCCATCTGTGTTGGCCACTGGACGTGGGATGAAATTCCCTAATTAATCCCAGGCCCCACTGCTGGAAGGGCCCTAAAGCAACCACAGGTTTCAATGGAAGGGACTTTAGCTGCTACTTTTCGGAAAATATTTGACATTTAACGCATGCTCTGACTTTTGTGAAAACATCAGTGAATAGAGAAGGCCAGTAGTACCCAACCTTGAGGATTTTTTAGGTTGTGGTTTTCCAGAAGTGATTTCCCCCATAGAGGTTGTCATGGTAATTCAATATAATTTTTTGGGCCTCTTCTGGGTCTAAGCATCTCAGATCCTGACTCCCTCAGTTGGTACTATGTGGCCCAACAATTTTTCCTCCTTCATGGAAAACACCGATTTCTTGGGATTTAAGGAGAGACCGAACCTTCTTCATTTCAAGAAGACTTTTCTCAGATGGCAGCAATGCTTTTCGTCGGATCTGGAGAAGACTATTATGTAATCCAAATAAATGACCACAAATTTATCCCTTTCTCCAATGAAGGCGATATCCATGGCTCACTGGAAGGTCGCTCCTGCTTTCATCAATCGAAAGGGAATTTTTTCATACATGAAGGTACCCCAAGGAGTGGTGAAAGTTATCTTTTCTCTGTCTTCAGGCAAGACAGATATTTGATTGCATCCCAAAAATCCATCAATCATGGATATCCTTGATGTGCCAGTTACCCTTTGTAATATGTGTTTCATTTTCAGCAAGGGGTAATTTTATTTCCTTGAGCTCCTGTTGAGGTTCCTCAAATAGACACAAAGTTTGATTTTCCCACTCTTCTTTGTCACCAAGACTAGGTAGGCCACCCACTCTAAATATCTCAAAGGCACGATGATCTAGGAAACGAGTCGCTTCTTTACTTCTCTCTCCATGATAGGCAGTAGCATAGGATTTATTTGCCTTAATTTCTTCCTGAATGGTTTGGCCTCTTCCTTCAGTGGAATATTGTGCTCAATAATGTTGGTGTCATATGTTCTGAGGTATTCATATGTCCATGCAAACATATCAGAAAAATCCTTTAATAACTCATCATACTCGACTCTCTACTTCCTTGACAGGTTGCTTGACAGTTTGACATATTTAGAGTCCTTCTCTGTGCCAATGTTGCATTCGGCTATGTCAGCATCATCAACCGGCCTCTAAGATTTCACTACCACATAATGGTTGTCTAATATCCTTTCTAAAGGTACTATTCCCTTCAGAATGTGATTGCTTGGTAACTGCACAATATGATGATTAGAAATTTTCTTTAAAAATACATCAGTATGTGGGTTATTTTGAGAATCGGGATCCTGGTCTATGTGTAATGTAGAAAATTCATCGAAATCTTCCAATAACCTCTTGATCTCAAGACCATATTCAAACACATTCCAATTCTTGACATTGTCTGGTATAGAGGGTTTGTATTTTACTTCAATATCATACATGAGCTTGGGTGGCAGAGGGACTCTGAAATTGCTTGTTGAAACAGCCAAAGAATCAATCGATGTGTTCTCCTCTGTTGGAATGAATGAAATGTTGAAAGCCAAGAAATAACCGTCAATTAGATCCTACAATTCATTCTTATAATATCTGAGCCTCGAATGCTTGTCTTGGTAAAATTTTCTGATCTGATTCACAACTAGCTCTACATCCCCAAACACATATATCTCTTTGATTCCCATGTCTTTTGCAGCTCTCAAACCGAAAACGAGAGCTTCATATTCTACCACATTATTGGTAGTTTCAAATTCTAACTTATAGGACAGAGATATAGTTTCCTGAGTAGGCGAGACAAAAACTACTCTGGCACTAGCACACTCTCTAGAGGAGGCTTCATCGAAGAAACTTTTCTAGATAGTGATGCTCAAAGGGGGGGTTTCATGGAGAGTAATGGGATTTCTTATTTCAAGAGGAGGTTTAGGGGCATCAGTGAGTTGCAATAAGATGGATCCCAAATCAATATCAAGGGAAAAGATAGGATGATTGGTGGGGTCTGCCTCATCATTGATTATGTAGGCCAACTGAGCCTCTCTGTATAGTCTTCTATGCTCCCCTCCGAAAACTGGAATAATGGCATACGTGAGATCCATTTGCAAGGTTCCCCTGAGTATTTTTATCCACGATATCGACAATAGCATACCAAACTTGGGGGGAACATCATCTACCACGATGTCCATGACCACACTCTTCATGGGAAGCTGAAATAAGGTCACGACCAGATCTTTGATGACCCCAAGACATTGCACTCTCCTCAAATCAAACGAATATAAATCATGATAATCTTTTGTGACTTATAACCCGAGTTCTTCCATGATAGTCTTGGGCATGATATTATGAGATTCCCCTGAATCCATCAGACAATTGTGTTGCACAACTGAGAGGGGGGGGTGAATCAGTTGTCACCATGCTTAAACAATTATGATTCTTTTAAAATATTTACAAGGCACTCAATGATGATCATAATAATGCAGGGAAATGAACAATGGCACATTCAACATTAGTCACATATATGAGAAACACAGAGACAGATATTTTCGAAGGAAACCCATACAGGGTAAAAACCTCTTCTTCTTTATATGATAAGTATTATTTACATTCTTTACATTATCATACATTTGAGCACCAACTCATTCTGAGGCTACAACCTCTATTTTGCAAGCTGCAACTTGCTGAGAGCACCAACTCTCTGTTTTTCTCTAGCACCCACTAGAAGGAAGCACCAACTCCCTGGTTTCTCTAGCACCAACTAGAAGGAAGCACCAACTCCCTGTGTTCAAGCCCCCACTTGAACCTCTGAGGACACCAATCCTCCCTAGCACCTCCCAACCTCACTATATTATGAATATGAAATACTGAAACCTATTACAGTGATATAGTGTTCAATAACAGCTTACCAGTCTCATCACTATTTTGCAAGATTTTTCTACTCAGACTTCCTCGTTGTCTTCCAGCATGCATCCACTGCCCACTCTATTCTTCTGCTTTTATGCTCTTTGCGCCATGTCCATTTGCTACACAGTTCTTCTTCTATTTTTTTCAGCTGCTGCACTCTAATCCTTCTTCATGCATGAATCACCTTCAACAACATCCACAACAATCCCAACAACAACAACAACCACATCTCTTCTCTGTACTGTGTATTTATATCTTTTGTGCACCTTGTGCATGCAATGCGTGCAATACCTCTGCATACTCACACCGTGTCGATATCCTCCACCACTCGAGTGCTCTATCTGATCATCATCGTGACTCTTCAGCTTCTCTGGCTCTTTTTCCACTCGTTCAGCATCACTGTATGTTATGTTGAGATTTCTCAGCCTCTCTGGCAGTTGAGACTCTTCTCCTTCTCTGTGACAGTCGAGCTCACATTCTCTACTCTAGTTACAAGCTTCAATGCTCATCCAGCTTTCAATCGCCTCCATGAGCATCTTCATCCCTCTTGAAGATTCCCATAGACTCTTCATCTCCTCTGTCAATCACCCCGAAGTGTCTTCGAGTCCTCTGGCAGAGACCATCAGTGGTTTCTAGTAGTTACACTGTGACGTTCTACAGTAGCCCTCCTATTATGCTCAGATTCACCTGCATCGTTGGATTAACTATGATTTATGCGTTTCTCACTTTCGCAATTCGGAGGTTCTATGATGAGACATCTTGACTCTTCATGTTGCGAGCTCCAAAAAGGAGCTTGGCTGCTCTAGCTCCCTCGTCTACGTGACTACAGGCGGTGACCACCGGTTATAGAGATATTTCACCTTTTTCGTATTTCGACATTCGTATGATCCTGTGTCTTGAATCTCCCAGACGTGATCCCTAAAATTCTGAGGCGTAGCTTATCTGCACTAGGTCCTTCCTCCATGTGACCACACGCGGTGACCAAGCGCTTATGCATAAAGTGCTTTCACAATTTCACATTTCATGAATCTGGAGATGAGGCATCTCGACTCTCCAAGTCGCGATCCCCAAAATGCCAATAAGAAGCTTGTCTGCATGTACTCTTCTCTTCATCTCTTCGATGGTGTGACCACCGGCTGAGACCACGCGCTTATGCATAAATAGCTTTCGCAAATTCGCATTTCATGAGTCTAGAGATGAGGAATATCGACTCTCCAAGTCGCGATCCTCGAAACCCCGAGATGGAGCTGAGATCAACGGTCCATGATCTCGATGAATCTACAGTCCAGATCTCATCATGAATTCGCATCTCGCGATTCCTTCGATGGAGGTTCTTTTCACTCCAAGTCCTGATACGCGAAGCTCCGAGATGGAGCTTAGATCAACGGTACAGAACACTTGGTGATATGACGGTCCAAATCTTATCGTGAGTTCGCATCTCGCGATTCCTGTGATGGAGGTTCTCGTCATTCCAAGTCGCGATACGCGAAGCTCCGAGATGGAGCTTAGATCAATGATCCAGAACAAACCTTGATCTGACGACAGGGATTAAATCATGATTTCGCATATCGCGATTTCCATCGTTTTGTTTCTTACCTCTCCAAGTCACTATAGGAGAAGCTCCGAGATGGAGCTTTAGATCAACGGTCCAGAGCAAACCTCCATCTGACGGCTGAGATTTTTTTGCGATTTCGCATATCGCAAAATCGCGAGGTTAGGGAACCCCGTTCCTTTGACTTTTCCGTCAGCGATATGACAATCTTTTTCCATGTTTCCTATGGATCAACGGTCCACGATTGTCCCCGATGGACGGCCAGGATTCCTTCACAGTTTTGGGGAGTTGGATGACTCTTGGACTTATCTGCCTTGCAGATTCACCATATCTAATGGCTATTGAGCCTTCGTAGATACCCCAAATCCTACGGCCCAGATCTTCTCACGATTTGGCCACTTTGCGATTTCTCTACTTCGCGATTTCGTCCACCTTCACGATTTCGCCGCTTCTTGATTTTGTCCACCTTGCGATTTCATCACTTTGCGATTTCGTTGTTCTTGCCATCGTTTTTCTTTGCCATCGCTAATCTTTTCCATTGTTGATCTTTGTCATCGTTGTTCTTTCCATCAATGAAAAGCTTACTCACTTCGTGATTTCTCTATTCTTTCCATTTCTATTCTTGCCATCAATGACAAGCTTACTCTCGACTGTAAACCTTCCAACAATCTCCCCCTTTGGCATTGATGGCAACAAAGGCACCCCTGTTCTTTTCTCCCCCTTTGACATCAATGTCAAAGAAAACAAGATCCCCCTGAGTTGTTACATTAATTTTAGGAGGTATCAGATATGCAACCAATACAAAACTCCCCCTAACAGGATGGACTCTCTTAGATGTGATACGGGATGACGCCCAGCTTCTGTTTGAGATATTCAAATGGTGTCTTTTCTAGAGGTTTAGTAAAGATGTCTGAATTTGTGCTGCAGTGGGAATGTAATTTACCTGAACAATCTGATTGGTGACCTGCTCTCTCAGAAAATGATATTTTATGGGAATATGCTTGGTCTTGGA
>SNQJ01S0066467.1:40106-59061 GCA_010110895.2 Picea sitchensis
TCCTAGGTGCATAACTTTTATGAATTCTGCTTCTACAAGCTCACTCAAGATAGAATTCATAGCCTTAGCGTTGAAGCTAAATTCTAGTTTGTCATCCTTATTAGCTAGTACAACTGGCTTTACATAACCAGTATCTACCACATCCCAGACATCTGCACCTAACGACATTATGTAGGTTCTTATTCTAACTTTCCAGAAGGCAAAGTTTGTTCCATTGAACAAAGGGGCCTTATTGGTTGAATTTCCTTCATGGCTTGACATGTTTAAGCTCTAGGATATACCCTTAGATAAAAAGGGGTTGGCTCTGATACCAATTATTGCACAACTGAGAGGGGGGGGGTGAATAAGTTGTCACCGTGCTTAAACAATTATGCTTCTTTTAAAATATTTACAAGGCACTCAATGATGATCACAATAATGCAGGGAAATGAACAATGGCACATTCATCATTAGTCACATATATGAGAAACACAAAGACAAATATTTACCAAGGAAACCCATACAGGGTAAAAACCTCTTCTTCTTTATATGATAAGTATTATTTACATTCTTTACATTATCATACATTTGAGCACCAACTCATTCTGAGGCTACAACCTCTGTTTTGCAGGCTGCAACTTGTTGAGAGCACCAACTCTCTGTTTTTCTCTAGCACCCACTAGAAGGAAGCACCAACTCCTTGATTTCTTTAGCACCAACTAGAAGGAAGCACCAACTCCCTATGTTCAAGACCCCACTTGAACCTCTGAGGACACAAGTCGTCCCTAGCACCTCCCAACCTCCCTGTATTATGAATATGAAATACTGAAAACTATTACAGTGATATAGTGTTCAATAATAGCTTACCAATTTCATCATTGTTCTGCAAGATTTTGCTACTCAGACTTCCTCGTTGTCTTCCAGCATGCATCCGCTGCCCATTCTATTCTTCTGCTTTTATTCTCTGTGTGCCATGTCCATTTTTTGCACAATTCTTCTTCTGTTCTTTTCATCTGCTGCACTCTAATCCTTCTTCATGCATGAATCACCTTCAACAACATCCACAACAATCCCAACAACAACAACAAGCACATCTCTTCTCTGTAATGTGTATTTATAGCTTTTGTGCACCTTGTGCATGCAATGTGTGCAATACCTCTGCATACTCACACTGCGACGATATCCTCCACCACTCGAGTGCTCTGTCTGATCATCATCATGACTCTTCAGCTTCTCTGGCCGTTTTTCCACTCGTTCAGCATCACTGTATGTTATGATGAGATTCCTCAACCTCTCTGGTAGTTGAGACTCTTCGTCTTCTCTGTGAAAGTTGAGCTCACCTTCTTTGTTCCAGTTACAAGATTCAATGCTCATCCAACTGTCAATCGCCCCGAAGTGTCTTCAAGTCCTCTGGAAGAAACCATCAGTGGTTTCTGGCAGTTACACTGTGACGTGCTACAGTAATCCTCCGATTATGCTCAAATTCACCTGCATCATTTGATTAACTCTGGTTTATGCATTTCTCACTTTCAAAATTCGGAGGTTCTGCGATGAGGAATCTTGACTCTTCATGTTGCGAGCTCCGAAAAGGAGCTTGGCTGCTCTAGCTCCCTCCTCTATGTGACTACAGGTGGTGACCACCGGTTATAGCGATATTTCACCTTTTTGGTATTTCGGCATTCGTATGATTCTGTGTCTTGACTCTCCCAGATGCGATCCCCGAAATTCTGAGGCAGATCTTATCTGCACTAGGTCCTTCCTCCAAGTGACCACATGCGATGACCAAGCGCTTATGCATAAATATCTTTTGCGATTTTTCTTTTCGTGAATCTGGAGATGAGGCATCTCGACTCTCCAAGTCGCGATCCCCGAAACGTCGATAAGAAGCTTGTTCGCATGTACTCTTCTCTTCATCTCTTCGATGGTGTGACCACCGGATGAGACCACGTGCTTATGCATAAAGCGCTTTCACGATTTCACATTTCATGAGTCTGGAGATGAGGCATCTCGACTCTCCATGTCACGATCCCCGAAACCCTGAGATGGAGTTGAGATCAATGGTCCGCGATCTCGATGAATCTATAGTCTAGATCTCATCGTGAGTTCACATCTTGCGATTCCTTCAATGGAGGTTCTTGTCACTCCAAGTCCCGATACGCGAAGCTCTGATATGGAGCTTAGATCAACGGTCCAGAACACTTGGTGATATGACGGTCCAGATCTTATCGTGAGTTCGCATCTCGCGATTCCTGTAATGGAGGTTCTCGTCACTCCAAGTCGAGATAAGCGAAGTTCCGATATGGAGCTTAGATCAACGATCTAGAACAAACCTTGATCTGATGGCTGAGATTAAATCGTGATTTTGCATATCGCGATTTCGATGGTTTTTTTTCTTACCTCTCCAAGTCGCGATAGGCGAAGCTCCGAGATGGAGCTTTAGATCAACAGTCCATAGCAAACCTTGATCTGACGGCTGAGATTGTTTCACGATTTTTCATATAGAAAAATTGAGAGGTTAGGGAACCCCATTCCTTTGGATTTCCGGTCAGCGATATGATGATCTTTCGCCACGTGTCCTATGGATCAACGGTCCACAACTATCCCTGATGGATGGCTAGGATTCCTTCACAGTTTTGGGGAGTTGGATGACTCTTGGACTTATCCTCCTTGCAGCTTCACCATGTCTAATAACTATTGAGCCTTCATAGATACCCCAGATCCTACGGCCCAGATCTTCTCATGATTTCGCCACTTCGCGATTTCGCTGCTTCGCGATTTCACCACTTCGCGATTTCATCACTTCACAATTTCCCTATTCTTGCCATCATTGTTCTTTGCCATCGCTGATCTTTGCCATCGTTGATATTTTTCATCATTGTTCTTGCCATCAATGACAAGCTTACTCACTTCGGGATTTCATTGTTCTTTCCATCGCTGTTCTTTGCCATCGTTGTTCTTGCCATCAATGACAAGCTTACTCTCAATTGTAAACCTTCCAACAAATTGTGCAACACCTTATCATGTACGTTCAGAGATGTGTAGAAAGGAGGGGATGAATCATCTATGTCTTCTACCATAGGACCTAACATGACTGTTTTTTTTTCATCTTGTAGGCTTACTGAGTCTGTGGAATGACATAATGGCTCAGGCTGCAACAACTTCGAGAGAGATTTTTTGAAATCTTTGTGCTTGACCATCTCTGAAAGGGGTACATGAATCTTGATCTTTTGGATTTTGTGCTCAAAAATAAAAGAGGAGGGGGGCTTTAGAATTTCTCTCACTTTTGGGCCAGGGTCCTTGGCCATTACCAAGGAATTCTGATCTTTCTTTTCCTTTCTGGTGTTTGTTGCAACTTTAGCAGGCTTCTCTGCTTTGGGAGGCTGAGCGGGGGTGTCAGACTTCTCTTCTTTCCTCCTGGATCAGAGATTGTATTTGTTGGGACTATTATTGGCCTTCTCATCCTTACTCAACTCATTTATTTGGATATCTATGAGGGATTCCTCATATGCAGATTGAGTTAAATGGGGAAATGAGGATGTATCCCCAATATAATGGATTTCGAGATCAACTTCCTCTTCCTCTTCATCAGTGACAAGGTTATTCTTGAGAGGGGCTTGAATTCTTTGATCATCCCTATCCCGACCTCTTTGATCTCTTGGAAGTATCTGAGGAGCACTATTAGGTCTCCTAAAGGTGCCTTTGTTATCAACATTTTGAGTGTTTCTGTAGGCTTGTCTTGTTTCAAACTTTTTTTTCTCCATATCGGCAGCAAGAGATTTCACTAATCTGACAAGCTCATCATTTTGAGGGTGGGCAGTAGAGGAAGAGGTTGAATTTTCAGACTTTCCATTTTTTTTGTCCCTGTCAGCCTTACTCCTAAGCTCATTTACTGCCATAATATTGGATTCTACTTCAATGGATGCATCTTGCATATGATCCAAGGAGGTATCTCTCCTTTCTCATAACATGAGGCAAAAGTTGGGGTCAAAATAACTAGAATAGGTAATCAGCGCAAAGGTTTTTGTAGGCTTAACCTGAGTGGGAATTTTTCTATACATTTTATCAAATCTCTTTGAGAAGTCAGAGACAGATTCCCCTTCCTTTTTCTTCAGTGATACGAACTTTGTAATATAGTAAAGGAAATCCTTTATGTCCCTCCAATTTTTTAAGAAGGCTTCATCTAAGTCTTCAATCCCATCGATAGATCCAGGAGGCAAGGCCCTAAACCACTTCCTAGACTCACCTTCAAGGATATGAAAAACAATCCTCATCCATATGTCTGCATGCATGATGACATGATGATCTGTAAAACTGTAAAAGGCTTCAAGTTGTTCCTCTGTGGTTATGTCTCCTTCGCCTGTGAACTTGGGAAAATGCTTAAGGTACCCATCCATTGGGAGGACACTCAGAGGTTGAGGAAAAACAAGGGGGGCATACCTAGCAGCTATTATGGCTTCCATTCTAGTCATGGGGGGATTTTCTCTTGCCATAGGGATAATAGGTGGAGGAGAACTAGGAGGGGAAGGAGTTTGAATAGGGGAGACTGGAACTGAGCTTTTAGGAACAAAGGGGAACATCAGAGGATTTAGAGAAAAGGCTACAGGGCTTGAGGGAGTAGAGGCTTCTCTTCATGCAGTAGCATCAACAATAGGAGGAGGGGTTGTAAATCCCAGAGTAGGGAAATCTCCTGAGGCGTTGGGCCTAAACCATGTTACAACTTCAGGGGATAGAGGAGTGACAAGAATTTCTCCCTCCAATCCCAGACTAAGAGGGGAAAACTCAACAGGAGCACTCCCAAAATTTAAAGTTTGGGAAACTCCAATAAAAGGTATAACAGTAGAATGAGAAGCATAAATTGGAGTTTATATATAAGGATCATGAAAATCATCAGAAATACCTAGTTCAGCAATGGAAGTTCCTTCTTGAAGGGCCTTTCTCCTTCTAATAATTTTCTCTGGGTCAGCATCGGGTGTCGCTAAAGGCAGTTGTGGAGTAGACCTCGTGTGTCTGCCTCTGGAAGCCACAGTTGAAATAGTGGATTTGCCTCAACGAAGTCACCATAGTGGAGTGGTCGGGTGCATAGTCACAATCTTGGATGTACTATGTTCTGATGCACCTTCAAAACTAGTAAGCTTTGTCATTCAATCCCAGGGAAAATATTCAATTTCGTCACTGACAATAGCGCCAGAAATGTTAGCACCAGAAGTCACCCTCCAAATTGCGGGAAATGAAATCCAAATACCCATCAGTTTATGTCACGATGAAATGGATTTAATGGTGGTCTCATGGACGTAGACTCGGGATCATATCGTTCTAACTCATAAAACTGGTCTAGAAAGCATAAACAGGTGAAGTCTTAGTCTAACTTCAATTAGTAAGTTGTAGTATAGGTGAGTAGGAGGAAGACTTCAGTGAGAAAATGTAAAGGTTTTCTATGGACACCAGGCCTTCCAGCGGCCTAAGGAAGAAAAAGATCAGAAAATAAGATCTCCTTGAATTCAGAACTTCAAGAAACTGAAAACACCATGACAACACTGTGATCGAACATCCATCACAACACGTTCACAATAATCCATGTGAATCATTCAATCATGAACATTCAGTATCAGAGGAAAACAATATGTAGTAAGGAAAGCTGACTGTTATTAAACAAGAAGTCTCAAATAAATATACATAACCAGACAACCAGAGAGTTCATTAAAAATTTACAATTTCGGAGCTTAGCTCAACCATCAACCCCTACAAAATATCAAAACTGAATCTATATACTCAGAGCAACTCACCCCCTTACATAAGTGTGCTTTGGTTGTTGCATTCAAGGCCTGACATCCACATCTTCTTCTGACAGACTGAACCTGAATTCTTCTATCATATGTGATCTCAGATCGGTATCGCTTTGGCAGGGAAATTCATCCATAGGGGTACCACGGGATGACCGCTCCAGAACATCCATGTCTTCCATTTATGGGGTGAAATGAGGTTTCAACCACCTCCCCCTGTTTCGATTAACTGCCTGCATCTAAATCAAGAGGGAGGTTGAAACTCAAGAAAGTTCCAGTCAGGCTCATAATCCATTTCAGTAAAAAATGGTGCCTCGAGGCTTGTAAGGATTTTTCTTTGTGACCACTTGAGCTCTTTGATCCTCTGTGCAACACCCTTTCATCACCCCACTCAACCGTAGGATTTGACCCTGCACTTAACCAAAATGGAATTTTGGGACTTCACATGTCGGAAGTTCTTGCTCCCTTTGATTCATGATGATTCGATGCCCGAAACCACGAAATGATCCATTTGGATCGACTGTTGGGTCTGCTCCGAATCCAACGGCCACGATTCGTTCCTTGAACACTTTAGTTGCCTGCTACTTGACAGGTTCTTACTTTCTTTATGGCCCCTCTTTTCCATATAACCCTGGGTTATGACCATGGGCCCAACCCATAGGTGCGTCTCGATTTTGTGTCTCGTGAGTTCGTGCTGCATTCCTTGCTCAAACTTCTGAGTCACGAAATTGTGACTTCTCAGATCCTACGCCACATACCCCTTTGGAGTGAACGACCCTGATCATTTCACGACCTCGCATTTTGTTAGTTCCCATAACTCATCCCATTGACTGCTCCCTTCTGTGAGTCAGCGAAATGTTGATCCAACGGTCTGGCTCTCTTGTTTGATCGATGACCACGATTGGTTAGGAATTTTGGGTCTTGGGACTTTGGGCTATGGATGCACATTTATGACGAGAACCCCAAACTCTCGATTTTCGATCCTCTGAAATTCTCCGATGTCAGATCAACAACCCTTGGCTCCCCATAATTGGACGACCCAGATCTACTTTTCCGTGATTCAGGATTTCACAATTCTTGCTGGATAGTTTTACAACACTTTGAACTCCTGATTCTCATGCTCAATTTCTTTGAATCCACATTAAAACTCTTCATGTGTTGTGCTTGGTGCTCATTACTGTGACTTGTGATCAATTACTCAGATGACTAGATGAGGGCTTGGGCCAACCAACATTCAATGACAAAGATAAAGAGGGAAGTGATCGACCTTAGAGAAGACAGGGGAGCCTATGGTCGACATTTCTCAGGAAATTTCAATAGGGAAAACTAGTCGATGAAAAGGATGAATACAAATGAAATAAAAATGCACGGCAAAAGGAAAAAACTATGATTGGGTCTGTGAAAGGGTAAAAAAAAAACAGGTGAAATTTGCAGACTTAGGTAGAAACCACAAACTCATAAGACCTTGAAAAGATTAAGTGCTAACAGATTCAATAGCATTTAGTTTTATGGATATTGTTGGGTTTCTATTAAGGGAGAACCTATTCCCAACAATGATATTGTAGAAGGAGGGGTAGTTCCCCCTCCTGCTGCTGGCATTGTTGATTTTTGCATAAAACCCTATAACCACTCAGTGTGTAGACCTAGAATCAATTTCTCAATTGAATAGATTCCAATACTAGCCATCACATTGTGACACTTAGATTCATATACTTTTGTATAATTTACTATCGTTGACCATGTTGATTTTGGTTAGACATGGTTGATTGTGGTTGATAATGTTGATTGTGACCAATAATATTTAAGTGGTGAGATATTTTTTCAAAATTGTTCGGAGAATCCATGATATTATTATTTTTTTATCGATGTTTCAAATCCATATCAGTATCCATATTCATGATGACACAAATCCAAAGAGAAAAGATGAGATGATCATAAATAAATAAAATTCTAAATCTTATGCTCTTCTTAATTTTAACTCTGATCTTTTCTAGAACTTGGATTTCATCCAAAATTTCCCTTTCATACAAGGAAGTAATCTGACTAATAAGATTTATGTGGTGAGAATTGTTTTTAGAGATGTTGGGAGAATCCATAGTATTATTATTCATTTGTCGATGCTTCAGATCCATCTTCGAGACACAAATACTAATACGAATAGAAAATATGAGATAAGAAATAATAAATACAATTCTAGATCTATTGCTCTTCTTTGAATTTTAACACTAAGCTTTTCCAGAACTCAGATTACATCCATAATTTCCCTTCCATACAAGGAAGTAATCTAACTAATAAGATTTATGTGGTGAGAGTTTTTTTTAGAACTGTTGGGAGAATCCATAATATTATTATTCATTTGTCGATGTTTCATATCCATATGAAGATCCATATTCAGGTGTAACATACTTCGTTACGAACAAACTAATAAATTTGCTCTAATACCATAATGTTGCATCCCCAGCCTCCAAATTAGTCCATGCCACACCAAAATCCCATCTCTGATACCATTTAACTAATAAAACATACTCTGCATATGTAGCAATTATGGAATGCAACCAACATACAACTAATGCATATGTATAGAATAACGCAGTCTAACATCATAAAATGCTTGTATAAATTTACACACATAGAACTTAACATAAATAGCATTAATAACCAAAAATAAATAAACATATGCACATAAAANTTTATCGATGTTTCAAATCCATATCAGTATCCATATTCATGATGACACAAATCCAAAGAGAAAAGATGAGATGATCATAAATAAATAAAATTCTAAATCTTATGCTCTTCTTAATTTTAACTCTGATCTTTTCTAGAACTTGGATTTCATCCAAAATTTCCCTTTCATACAAGGAAGTAATCTGACTAATAAGATTTATGTGGTGAGAATTGTTTTTAGAGATGTTGGGAGAATCCATAGTATTATTATTCATTTGTCGATGCTTCAGATCCATCTTCGAGACACAAATACTAATACGAATAGAAAATATGAGATAAGAAATAATAAATACAATTCTAGATCTATTGCTCTTCTTTGAATTTTAACACTAAGCTTTTCCAGAACTCAGATTACATCCATAATTTCCCTTCCATACAAGGAAGTAATCTAACTAATAAGATTTATGTGGTGAGAGTTTTTTTTAGAACTGTTGGGAGAATCCATAATATTATTATTCATTTGTCGATGTTTCATATCCATATGAAGATCCATATTCAGGTGTAACATACTTCGTTACGAACAAACTAATAAATTTGCTCTAATACCATAATGTTGCATCCCCAGCCTCCAAATTAGTCCATGCCACACCAAAATCCCATCTCTGATACCATTTAACTAATAAAACATACTCTGCATATGTAGCAATTATGGAATGCAACCAACATACAACTAATGCATATGTATAGAATAACGCAGTCTAACATCATAAAATGCTTGTATAAATTTACACACATAGAACTTAACATAAATAGCATTAATAACCAAAAATAAATAAACATATGCACATAAAAGACACTTATCTTTTTTGTGAATCACCAACTATGTGCAGACCTCAAAGATTCCCCCCAGCCATAGAATTTTCTTCTCATAAACTATCATCACCAGGTCACCCCTGAGATGAGGGTAGAAACTCCACCTGGGAAGGCTTCCTAAGCTAGACTAACGTCTAACTAGCCCAATAAAGGTTAGGTTAAGGTGCCAACTATTGGAACTAGCCTACATCCTCTCATTTACTATAGCATGTCCCACCCCAGGATGCCTTCCCCTTCTCTACTCAACAGTACTTTAGCTACTCCACTTCCCTTCCGAGGCTTTAGCAACAGGAAAGACAAAAATTCTTAGAGCTCTGTAGCTATTTTCGAGCATCCAGGGAACAATTCCTAGCAGTTCTCTCACCTAGAGATAATGATCATGAACCTGAAAATCCGCTTCTTCAATATAAAAATAGGCCTGACAACCTTCTTCTTCAGCATAAACATATACCTGATAACACATTGCTTCAAAATGCACACAAGCCTGACAACCTTCTTCTTCTGCTCAAATTAACTAATTTTACTTGTTAGGATCAACTCTTAGCTCCCAAAGTACACTACCAATGATGGACGACAGGGAGAGTATGGATGACAAAAGTGAACCCTTGAATAATGTGAGAATGATCCCCAAAATGTACTAAGTTCTTAATTTAAGTATGCATGTCCCCAACTTGATAGTTGTCATGTTGGGAACAACCTTGGGCTCCACTTGTGGTACATTCCCCCCAATTTGAGGAACTTAGGATATAAATGTATTCATAACTTTAAACTTTAGAAAATATTAATCTAATATTTCCTTGTATTAATCCCTTTGACTTAGCCCCCTTTCTCTTCTAGTGGAGTTATATCCCCCCATACTCTTTTTGTCTGGTTGGTCTACAATAGTGATATATTTTATTAATAATTTGAGTGTGATTACATATTAGAATGATAGGCTCACTATCATTTTAGCATTATGGGTTCTCCAACCTAATAACCACACAGGAACTCTGGCCTCAAAACATATTTACAATGACACTATGGCCCAAAATATCTTGGCTCACCAGTCTATATGTACAATTACAATTAGGGTTCAACCTAGGGGTATTACATCATGACACAAAGACAAAGAGAAAAGATGACATGAGAATCAATAAATAAAATTCTAAATATGCTACTCTTCTCTTAATTTTAACTCTGAGCATTTCTAGAACTCGGATTGCATCCATAAATTCCCTTCCATACAGGGAAGTAATTTGACTAATAATATTTATTTGGTTATAATTGTTTTCATAATTGTTGGGAGAATCCACGGTATTGTTATTTTTTTGTCGTTGTTTTAGATCCATATTCAATACACAAAGACAAAGAGAAAATTAAGACGAGTAGTAATAAATATGATTCTAAATTTGTTGCTCTTCTCTTAATTTTAACTCTGAGATTTTCCAGAACTAGAATTGCATCCATAATTTCCCTTCCATACATGGAAGTAATCTGACTAATAAGATTTATTTGGTGAGATTTTTCATAATTGTTCAAAGAATCCATAGTATTAATATGTTTAACCATCACTACAACAAATCCCTGTTATTATCTCCCTTTTTAGCTCCCTTTTTTGCTTCCATTGGTTGTTTTAATGTATTTTTCTCCACTTTTTGGCTAAAGTCAGTGTTATTTATCGGGAGGGCACTATTTATGGTGCTATTTGCACCGACCAACACAAGTAGGCGCTATTAGCACCTAGTTTAGCGCCCTATTTAATGCCCCAGTTAGCACCCTATTTATCTCTATGTTTACCACCCCAATTTGCGCCTAGTTTAGCTTCCAGTTTAGCTCCCAGTTTAGCTTCCAGTTTAGATTCCATATTAGCTTCCTTTTTAGCTTCTAGTTTGGCTTCCAATTTAACTCCTAATGTGCATAAATATTAATTTTGTTGAGTTTTGGGGGGTTAAGTGGATAGGGGATTTGGGGTATAGGGATTAAGGGTTAAGGGATTAGGGGTTATCATTTAATGGGTTAAGGGTTAAGGGATTAGGGGTTACAGTTTAAGGGATTAAGGGTCAATTGCTAATGTATTTGGGGCTTAGGGGTTAGGTATTTTAATGGTTAATTGATTAGGGATTATATATGGTCAAGGGATTAATGGCATCCATCGACCCTACACATAATCATTGAGATCGTCCATGTCTCATTCTCATCATCTATCATTTCTATATGTAGAATATTTGTCGGAATTGATCTCTTGAAATTCCATGTAACTTCCGATACACCCATCACAAATATTTTCTTCCATCGACCCCTCACAGTGAGCAGTGAATGGAGCCAACATTGAAATTTGTTTAGTTTGTGCCTGTATGCATCGAAATTTGACATGGTTAGACTAGACACATGCATTTATAGTATGGGAGGGTTTAAGGACTCAAGGATGTCGAATGTCCCCAAAAAATCTTTGAGATCATCCATGTTTGCATCAACATTCATAACAAACGTCTCATAGTCATCATTCGTCATTACCATATGTAGAATATTTGTTGGAACTCTGTTGAAATGTCATGGAACTTCCAATTCACTCACCACAAATGTCATGCACCGACCCTTCATAGTGAGCAGTGAATGGGGCCAACGTTGAAATTTCTTCAATATGTGCATGTATGTGTCAAAATTTGACATGGCCGTTAGAATAGACACATGCCTTTATGGTATGGGAGGGTTTCAAGACTCAAGGATGTAATTTGTCCCCACATAATATTTGAGATCATCCACATTTTCATCAGCGTTCATCATGCACATCTCATTGTCATAATTCGTCATTCCCTTATATATAATCATTTTCAGAACTATATTGAAATTTGACATGGAACTTCCAATACACCCATTACAAATTTATTCCACCGAACCTGCACAGTGAGCAGTGAATGGGTACAATGTTGATTTTTTTTCAATATGTGCTCGTATGCGTCGAAATTTGACATGGTTAGACTAAATAGTTGCCTTGATGGTATGGGAGGGTTTCAAGACTTAAGGATGTTTGATGTCGCATAATATTTAAGATTGTCCATGTTTGCATCAACGTTCAATATAATGGATGTCGCATTGTCATCATTCGGTGTTGCCATCTATAAAATATTTGTCGGAACTCTCTTGAAATGTCATGGCACTTCCAATACACCAATTACCAATGTCATATTGCATCGACCTTGCAAAGTGAGAAGTGAATGGGACCAACGTTGAAATTTCTTCAAACTGTGCATGTATGCATTGAAATTTGATATGGTTAGACTAGACACATGCCTTGATGGTATGGGAAGGTTTCAATACTCAAGGATGTCTAATGTCCCCACATAATCTTTGAGATCGTCCATGTTTGCATCAACTTTCATAATGGGCATATCATTATCATCATTCGTCATTTCTATCTATAGAATCTTTGTTGGAACTCTCTTGAAATGTCATGGAACTTCCAATTCACCAACGACAAATGTCATGCACAGGCCCCACATAATGAGAAGTGAATGGGGCCAACGTTGAAATTTCTTCAATATGTTCCTATATGCATCGAAATTTGACATGGTTAGACTAGACACATGCCTTGATGGTATGGGAGGGTTTCAAGACTCAAGGATGTATATTGATGTCCCCACATAATCTTTGACAATATGGAAGGGCTTCGAGACTTAAGGATTTTTTATGTTCACGCATAATATTTGAGATCGTTCATGTTTTCATCAACGTTCAATATAATGGATGTCTCATTTTCATCATTCATCATTGGCATCTATAGAAAAAAAATTTGAACTCTCTTGAAATGTCATGGCCCTTCCAATACACCCATCACAAATGTCATCTTGCATCAACCTCGCACAGTGAGCAATGAATGAAGCCAACGTTGAAATTTCTTCAAACTGTGCATGTATGCGTCGAAATTCAACATGGTTAGACTAGACACATGACTTGACAGTATGGGAGGGTTTCAAGACTCGAGGATGTCTAATGTCACCACATAATCTTTGAGATCGTCCATGTTTTTATCAACGATAATAATGGGCATCTCATTGTCATCATTCGTTGTTTCCATATGTAGAATCTTTGTTGGAACTCTCTTGAAATGTCATGGAACTTCCAATTCACCCACCACAAATGTCATGCACCGACCTCGCATAGTGAGCAGTGAATGGGGCCAACATTGAAATTCCTTCAATATGTGCATGTATGCATCGAAATTATACATGGTTATACTAGACACATGCCTTGATGGTATGGGAGGGTTTCAATACTCAAGGATGTATGTTGATGTCCCAAAATAATCTTTGATGTCATTCACACTTGCATCAACGTCCATCATGCACGCCTCATTGTCATCATTCGTCATTCACTTCTAAATAATCGTTGTCGGAACTATCTTGAAATTTAACATGGAACTTCCAATACACCCATCACAAATATCATGCATTGACCCCTCACAGTGAGAAGATAATGGGGCCAACGTTGAAATTTGTTCAGTTTGTGCTTGTATGCATCGAAATTTGACATGGTTAGACTAGACTCATGCGTTGATGGTATGGGAGGGTTTCAAGGCTCAAGGATGTTTGATGTCCCCACATAATCTTTGAGATCATCCATGTTTGCGTAAACGTTCATAATGAACATCTCATTGTCATCATTCGTCATTTCCATCTACAAAATCTTTGTCGGAACTCTCTTGAAATGTTATGGCACTTCCAATACACCCATCACAAATGTCATCTTAGGTTTCGAGACTCAAGGATGTATATTTATGTCCACACATAATCTTTGAGATCATCCACACTTGCATCAACATTCATCATGCATGTCTCATTGTCACCATTCGTCATTACCTACACCCATCACAAGCGTCATGCATTGACCCCACATAGTGAGGAATGAATGGGGCCAACGTTGAAATTTCTTCAATCTATGCATGTATGCGTTGAAATTTGATATGGTCATATTAGACACATGCCTTGATAGTATGGGATGGTTTCAAGACTTAAGTATGTTTGATGTCCCCACATAATATTTGAGATCGCCCATGTTTGCATCAATGTTCAATATAATGGATGTCTCATTGTCATCATTCGTCATTTCCATATATATAATATATGTTGGAACTCTCTTGAAATGTCATGGAACTTCCAATTCACCCACCACAAATGTCATGCACCGACCCCGCATAGTGAGCAGTGAATGAGGCCAACATTGAAATTTCTTCAATTTGTGCATGTATGCATCAAAATTTGACATGGTTAGATTAGACACATGCATTATTGGTATTGGATGGTTTCAAGACTCAAGTATGTCTGATTTTCCCACATAATTTTCAAGATCGTCCATGTTTGCATCAATGTTCATTGTCAGCATTCGTCATTCCCTTCTATAGAATATTTGTCGGAACTCTCTTTAAATTTATTGGAACTTCCAACATGCCCATCAACAATTTCATCCACCAACCTCACCTAGTGAGCAGTGAATGGGGACAATGTTGAATTTTCTTCAAAAAGTAACTGTATGCATTGTAATTTTACATGTTTACACTAGGCGCATGCCTTGACGGTAGGGGAGTTTTTTAAGACATAGGGACTTCATTATCTTCATAGTTTCAAACATCATGGTTTTCATTTCTATAATAATCATCATCATATTCATCATGACCTGATTTATCCATCCATGCCAACAAAGATCAAACATGACATACCCATCTTTACAACGAAACCTAATGAAGATGCCAATTTCCATGTACTTGTCTATTTCTTGTGGAATTATTTGATATGATTAATAAACCATGATTCTATTAAGTTGAGACAACCCAAAATAATTTTATAGGGTCCAACATGAAAGTGGTTTAATTTTTAATGGGTTAGGTATTATATGGGTGAAGGGCTTAATGACATCAATCTGCCCAAAACGCTCCACAACCGTCGATCGACAGCGTCCACGATCCACGATCCGTCGAGTCCCATCGACTTCGTACCTCCGCTAGATTTATCTCTGTCTACTAGTCTATCACTTTTCTATATTGATTTAGCCTCCTGCCAAGTCCCGAGACTTGGAATCCATATGAAAATTTTTACAGTGATAACACCTTGTAAATGATGACAATCGACTTATGGAATTCCTTAATTCAATGGTAAGACATGAATCCCCTCTAATTTCCAATGGCATGATATTCTATCAAACACATTCATCAAAGGTCATTAGTAATTTTTCACACAACAAAATATCAAAATATATTTAGTACTAAATCAATGTTACCAGTAAAACTTAAATGATGATATATAATACCTTCAGAAAATTATGAAAACCATGTGTTTTAAATAGTGTGGTATGTCCATCAACTGTAAAATCCTTATCCAATGATGAACCATATCCATTAGGTGTCCTTATTGTTATTGGATAAATCGGTGAATGCGGACATAAACTAATCTCCCTAGATCCACCTGGATCTAGAACAAAACAAGACAGGACATGATTCTTTCCCTAGGTTGCTACCATTGAATTTATCACCAAAGAAGGAGTGTATGACATACCTTTATATATCGCTTCCTTAGATCTTTGTTTTCCCTGCTTCGCTCCACTGCTCTTGTGAAATCAGATCTGCAATGACACAAACCAACCAAAGTGAAAGAAACAATTATAGATTCAATGGAAACCTAAACATGTGATCAAGGAGTCATGTAATAAAATACTAATGATTTTTTGGGAAAGAGACATGTCGCTGTATCATATTAAGTAAAAGTGGAAGATACAACTAGATTGCCTTGATGTCTCAAGTTCCCTTTCGGTGGTCCTTTGTTCCAACACACACATTCACTTGCTCTAAATTTGCATGAAGATAATCCACAAGGGTTGATGGACAAATGGAGGCCTCAAGAATAAATTGTATTGGGATTCTTCACATAGTCTTCAGCTTATTCTTTGCTCAATCTTGATTGACCTTGCTTAACCTTTTCCATGAGAAATCCATTATTATATAGGAAAAGATGAAGTGGTTACTAGGATAAGAATGATCCCACCAAATCAGAAAAACCAGTAAGATTACAACCATACGGATGCCACCTCACATTCTAGAAGATTCTCCTTCTAGAAACTTTATGAAACTTCTTCCTTTCCTTAGCTTCAAGCACTTGTTGGAAAATATTTAACAGACAGCGAATGGAAAATATTTACCAGACAATGAATGCTTGTCATTGATGGCAAGTACAACAGTGAAGATGGCATGAGTACTGGAAGTTTGTAATCGACAGGAAAACAGAAGATAAGTTCAAGAAGGTCGAATGATCAAAGGCAAATGATCGAAGGAAACGCAACATTGATCGAGTGATCGAAGACTCGTAAAGTTTGAGAAGAACTACTGATCGTTGGATCCCATCCAAAATTCCCAACAGAACGAGGGCCGTCAGATCTAAATTTAGACAAGAAGAGTGCGTTGAAGAGGAGGATAGATCTCAGGGGTTCGATCCAAGCGCGAGATCCGACCATCGTTGGATTAAGGAGAACCTACATGCCTTTTAAAGTATAACAAGGAGAAAAGGGGCTCACAAAATCCTGAAAGAAGGAGGACCGTCCATCATTAGGAAGGAAACGTGGGGAAATATCGTAAGTTCGCTGACTGGAGAGTCAAAGGAACAGGGTTGCTTAACTTCTCAAAATCGCGATGTAATCTGAGTCGTCAGATCAAAGGTTTGATCTTGACCATTGATTCCAGTCCTTGTCGGAGTTTCGGGGATCGAGAGTTGGACATGTCAAAGATTATTGACATCAGGAATCTTGATATCGCGATATGTGAAATCGAGATGTAATCTGAGCCGTCAGATTAAGGTTGAATCTGGACCGTTGATTCCAGTCCATGTCGAGGTTTCAAGGATCGCGTGTTGGAGATGTCAGAGAAACAATGCAACAAGAATGTCGATTTCGCGATATGCGAAATCGCGATTCAATCGCAGTCGTTGAATCAAGCTCAGATCTGGACCGTTGATCTAAATCCATGTCAGAGTTTCGTGGATCGAGAGTTGGAGATGTCAAAGTTTATTAACATCAGGAATCTCGATATCACGATATGCGAAATCGCGAATTTAATCGCAGCCGTTGAATAGAGATCAGATCTGGACCGTTGATCCAACCCCATGTCAGAGTTTCATGAATCGGGACTTTGAAGTGAAAAAAACACTGGACATCAAGGATCCCGATATCGCGATATGAAAAATCGTGAATTTAATCGCAGCCATTGAATAGAGATCAGATATGGACCGTTGATCCGACCCCATGTCGGAGTTTCATGAATCGGGACTTTGAAGTGAAAAAAACACTGGACATCAAGGATGTCGATTTCGCGATATGCAAAATTGCGACTCAATCTCAACCGTTGAATCAAACTCAGATTTGGACCATTGATCTAACTCCATATCGGAGTTTCGGGGATCGCAACATGGAGAGGCAAGAAAACAATTCAACAAGAATGTCGATTTTGTGATATGCGAAATTGCAATTCAATCGCAGTCGTTGAATCAAGCTCAGATCTGGACGGTTGATCTAACTCCATATCGGAGTTTCGGGGATCGCAACATGGAGAGGCAAGAAAACAATGCAACAAGAATGTTGATATCACGATATGCGAAATCGCGACGTAATTGCAACCGTCAGATCAAGAAGTGATCTGGACCGTTGATCTGACTTTTTGACAGAGTCTCGTGGATCAGGATTTGGAAGTGACAAGAACATTGAACATCAAGAATGTCAAAATAGAAACATGTGAAATCGCAGAATGATCTGAACCATCATATCAAGTGTTGATCGGAGGGTTACTGTTCTCTCTCACAGTTAACTCCTCAGTTTCGAATCTGTTAGTGAAACAGACTCATGATTGTCGATTAGTTGGCGTTTCAGTTGCTTAGACAGTTGTCGTCTTTTTTCCTAAGGAGTTGGGAAGTTGAACCGTCGTGTAGGTGTGTATAAAAGAAGATGAGACATACTATGTGTGGTTGGTTGTTCTGTATGAGAGAAGAATGAAACTGTAAGAAAAGGAAAAGGAGAGAATGCGTAGGAGGATATTGAGCATATGTGCAGTGTGAGATGAAACGCAGAGCAGACTAACAGAACAAGTCGAAGCAGAGCAGAATGACAGAACAAGTTGATGCAGAGCAGACCTGATAAACAGACAGAGGAAGAAATGAATTGCAGAACAGTTAGAAGATGACCAGATGGACAGAACAAAGAAAGATTGGTAAGACTTGATGTATCTGTGTAGTTGAATGTTTATATGTTAATTTATGTTCTAGGGAGGTTGGGAGGTGCTCGGGAGCACTATTTTCCTCAAAGGTTCAAGTGGGAGCCTGAACACAGGAAGTTGTAGCTTCCATCTGGTTGCAGCCAGAGAAACCAAGGTGGCAGGGTGGTGCTAGGGAGAACAAGTGTTCTCTGTTATACAGGTTGGAGCCTGTGAAACTGGAAGTTGGTGCTTCCATCCAGTTGGTGCTGGAACTTATAGGGAGTTGGTGCTTCCTTCTAGTGGGTGCTAGAGAAACCAGGGAGTTGGTGCTTCCTTCTTTTTATAACCCTAAATTGCACCACACATGCTTACCTGGCATCAGGCCAACTCATATCCCTTCTTTTCCAAAAAACTACTGAACAACTCTTCTAAAAACTCCATTTTTAAAAAGTAA
>SNQJ01S0066467.1:62494-73838 GCA_010110895.2 Picea sitchensis
TGGGTTTCCTCATGAAAATCTGTCTCTGTGTATACTTTATGTGTGACTGATGCTTTTTACTTTTACTGTCCATATGTTGTATAATGTTGATGATCACTTGAGGAAAGATTAAGAATATTTTAATAGACTTATTATTGTTTAAGCACAAAGACAATTGATTCACCCCCCCCCCTCTCAGTTCTATTAGTAATTCCAACAGCGTTGTCGCACCCTGCCTATATAACAGCATGCAAAAATCCCGCAGGCTAGGCATAGAGCAGCCTACGGAAATCCTTGATTTTTTCACTATGTAACACTGTCAACCTGCGGCATCATTCTAAAAATGTGCCTTGTAGGGGAAGAAATCAACAATTTTCCTCATGTAAAAGATTGTTTTGGAAGCTTGAAGACATGCCTATGGGGTCATCAACAGAGTGACCAAAATAATGGGTAACACTTATTGAACAAATGGCATTTTTTAGTTGTTCTAGCTCTCTTTTTTTCAAAATCCATGGAGCTTCTGCATATGTTTCATTTTCTATGTTTGGCTACCAATGTCTTCTATCAAATTTGGTACGCGAAAGAGAAATATCTCTTCTCAAAGAAAAGGTGTCCTTCTCTTTGCTTGATATATATCGAAATATAGAATCTGATACATTTTTGAAGATGTGCATAGGATCTAATAGGTGAGATATTAATATATCCTTCCATTAAGGGAGCTCATAAAATATGGATTTCCTTTTCATTCCTTCTGGCATATTAACTACAACTTGTTCCGGTTCTTCAATTGAATCACCCCAATCAAAAAAATCCTCCCAACCTTTCAATTGAGAATATTCATACTTCTTAATCCAATCATCTGGACCCATAATCGTGGGAGGGCCTCTATTTTCAACTTTTCCATCAAATTGATTCTTTAGACGATTTCTAAACTTATGATATGTTGGTAGAAAAACCTTGTTGTTTGCGTAAATAAATTTATGTAGATATTTAGAATACCTCCCTTGAAATTGATTAGCATATCTTGGAAATGCAAATATACCCTTTGTTTGAAGCCTTGCAATTCAATAAGTAATGTTAATAGCATTATAATAATATTATAAAAGTAAGTATGAAAATTGGGATGAAAAAAATTATGAGTGTGAATACGTAAATATTTATCTTACCAGAACAGACACCGAGTCCTGGGAAATCATGAATAGTCCAACATAGCACACCATACAACATGAAGGACCTATTTGATGGAGGACATGATATGTCATACATTCTTATGCCTTTCCATAGTAGTTGCATCTCATCAATAAAAGGCGCAATATAAACATCCATATTTTTAACTTGATGTTTTTCTGGAACAATGAGAGTCAACATAAGGTGCTCCTTTATAACACTCATCCATGGGGGAATATTGTATACTATCAATCCGACTAGCCAAACATTATAATTTGAGCTAAGGATAGAGAATGGGCACACTCCATCAATTGCAAGACTAAACCTAATACTACGTGGTTCATCTTAGAATTTACTTGGCCACTTTTCCTCTATGTGTTTCATTGCTTTAGAGTCGGCCAAAATTCGCATGAATCCATATTTACTCCTATTCTTTGCATTCCAGTCCATCAATTGTTCAAGTTACTTGCAACGAAACATTCATTGAAGTCTAGGTATAATTGGCATGTGACGTAAAACTTTTTTTGGAACTGTAGGACCTTGTACATCTGTACGATATATGTTATCTTTGCGTACAAGACATTCCACGTTGTTTTGATATTCACCTCTCTATAAAATGAAATCATTTTTACATGAATGAATTTGTTTATATTCAATCTCCAACTCATCCAACAACTGACGTGTTTCTCTGCAAGTTGATGGCAACAAATTATCTTCAGGGAATATTTTAGTTTTTAGTGCCCTGTAAGATTTCCAGAGATTAAATCAATTAAATGTTTGACTTATGATGAACATGTTTGATATGTCAATCTATACTACTATTGTTTATATAAAATATATGTTTTATAACATCCCATTAAATAAATATAAATGTATTTGATGAATGTTTACAAATTACATACACCAATTGACAATGCAAAGTAAGAAATACATTTCAACTCACTTCAGTAGGGTAGTGAATCCTTTGTCTAACCAACCAAATAGTGATTTGATTTCTAATAATATCAATGTGCATGCAAGTTTTGAGGTTCTACTTGCACCCGATATGAACATGAGTGTCTTCACAACTTACATGATTGAGTCTTTCAGGTTGTTATCATCAATATTATGTTGGTGGTAATTACCCCTACTATCATTGTTACTGTCAACCATATGATCATTATCGTCATGATTGTTTCTATCCCCAAAGAAACCTTTAATAATTTCATTCAATCCTTCTTCATGCACTGCATTTTCACTATCATCATCATCATTAAAGCTATGTGGCGTGTCATCATTGTATGTTAATCTCATCATCTTTTCAAATTTATCAACTGTTAGTATTCTCTTCAATGTTTCTCTTTTCGCCCTGGTATGGTTTAAAGGATGGTTTGGATCATCCCTTCCAAATATCAATAACCCATTTTGATCTTGGGTATTAGTAGGTGGATCATCAATGTATTCTACCTATCAACATACAAAAACATTATTTAATGTTTGGAAAGAATTGGATAAATCATAATTTTATCAATTTCAAAGAAATATAATCAAATATATTGTATTAACCAATAAGAATATATAATGTATGAACATATATACATCAACTGAATAGCGGAATATTATTTTATATACTATTTCTTTTATACAATAATTTAAAATAAAACACAATTTTGACAACATAGTGTATAAAATGTCTATCCACACTCATTGATTATTCTTTGGTTTTTGGCCCTTACAAACATCCTTAGGGAGACCTAGTTCTTCCATTTTCTTTCGTGCAGGAGTGTGTTTTAAAAAGAGGTAATTAATCAATAACTCAACCCCAATGGTAAGGTCCATAATATCCTTAACCATTATCAATCTATCAACCTCTCTTTCCATATCTCCATCTTTATCATTTATAACTTCAACAAATTGACAATTTGGTCTTACATTAGGGTCCCTTCCCTTCCTACTATTTATAAAACCGGAAATATTTTTTGTGTATGCGCATTCATCTATATACATAAGATGACCTCTATTAATTTATTTTCCACTTTCCAATAGGAGACAATGTGTATACATATTCGAATTTAGACCATATGTTGACATGCTAGGATTATATTCTGCTAGCCTTTTCCATTCACCACTATAATATGATGGACCATAATATGGCATTAATCTCCAAGTATTTTGTTGTGAATTGTTTCTATTTTGAGACCCCATGTGGACATTTTGGACATTAAAGAGGCCTAGATTTTCTCCATGAATATTGGAGGGTCGTATCATGTAGCTATATCCACAAAATTGAAACACCTCATACACTCTAGGTAGTTTTTTATCACTGGGACAAGCACAATATAATCGACGATCAAATTTCTCTTTGTAAATTGATCTCAAACTCAGGGGAAATTCATCATCTCCATCACATTCATTCTCATAGGGTATGTATTCCACCTTCCCGTTGTCTTTAAGCAAATTATGCATATTTAAAGTGGTTCTTGTTCTATTACTTGTTTTCATCAAATCCTCATCTTTAGAGTTGGTATATGTGCACATATTTTTGTTAGATGTATCATCTGATAAATGATCATCTCCCTGTAGGCCAAAAGTCGGTGATCCAGGAAACTTTAAACCAAGAACTTTATCCTGCAAGTATTCATTAAGAAAAAAATTAATTATTTAAATAATATAAAACAATATTTAAAAGAAGTATACATATTATTTATATCAAATTGGAAAATTCCTTACCACAATTCCAATTGGATTTGAATCGATTGTAAGAGGAATACTACCCACTGGAAGATCATCATCTATGTAATGTCTTTGTACAATCGCTCGTTTGAATTGTTTCTTTCCATAACATACATAACATCCACAAACAACAATTTTCTCAAAGTATTCATCCCATGTACTATAGTCCAGACCAACCTCTTCTTTAGTGCAATCATTTGTTGTGTCTGCAGGATCCATTGTGATATCCTCTTCCATCCACTATCCTCTACATGATTTAATAGTTTTAGGTCCACGTCCACGTACATATCTTTTTCTTTTGCTAGTTGAATGCTCAAGCTCTAAATTTTCTCCAGTATCCATCTAAAATAATCAACAACATGCATTAATTTCTAACAAGATTGGATAATACACTATAAAATTTAATAATTGCGTGAAAAAAATTGGCGTTTCACAAAATGCCATTAGATTAATTTTTCCTAAGTTAAGTCAAAATTAGAGTACCTGATGTCCTGCATCATCTGTTGTGTCCTCATTTGATATGATACGATATGTTTCCATGGCCTCATCTGGCTCTTGTAATACACAACATATTCAATAATGTTTGGTACACCAATTATATTATTTCAACGAATATGCTATGCAACAAAAAAACTCACCTTAGTCACATTTTTGACATATTGATCTCATGTTTTGGAGTTGATTTTTTTTTTTTTACGACCCTAGGTATTTACATCGAGCCAAAATTTCAAAAAGAAAAGTATCCAACATCCCTATCCCACATGTCCATCCTAATTTTCAAACTTTTCCCTTGATCATAGAATCACATTTAATCACCATTCTTGTGCATTTTCCACCCATAAGTTTGAGCTCAAAGGCCACATGGAAAAAATGACTTTATCTCTTCTATGATGTAGCATTTGTGAATTCATAAAGACCTTCATCCTTTGGTTGAGGTTGATTTTTATTCTTAGCTTTATTGTATCTGCATATTTCATTGTCATATCCTCTTCCACCCACTTTCCTCTCTGTGATTTAGTAGGTCTACGCCATCCACGTCCTCTTTCCATGGTCTCCTCTGGATCCTGTTACACAACAATGACAATAATTTTTAGTATACCAATCAAATCCATTATCATCTAATAAGTTAGAGAAAATAGGGCCAGAAGTCAAAATTAGCTTGGGATCAAACACCAATACCATACCAATACCAATACCAATACCAATATCATACAATTTCATACCAATACCAATACCATTGCATGGAAATGGTATGCATACCAATACCAATACCAATACTAGTACCAATACCATACCATAACAATACCAATACCATTGCATACCATTGCATGGCAATGATATGCATACCATACCAATACCATATCATACCATACCATACCAATACCATATCATACCATACCATACCAATACCATACCATACCAATAACAATACCATTGCCAATAACAATATAAATACCATTGCATTGTCAATACCAACACTAGCACCAATATGCATTGCTAATACCAATACCAATACCAATACGATACCATTGCAAGGAAATGGTATGCATTGGCAATGATATGCATACCAATACCAGAACAATACTAATACCAATACCATACCAACATGTCCATCACCAATATGCCCATCATGCCCATCACCAATACCATACCAATACTAATACCATACCAATACTATACCATACCAATACCAATAACAATAACAATAACAATACCATACCAATACCATATTATACCATACCATATTATACCATACCATACTAATATCAATAACATACTATACCATACCAATATCAAAACCAATACCAATACCATACCATATCATTGCATACCAATACCAATACCATTGCATACAATTTCATGCCATACCAATACCAATACCAATCCCATACTATACCAATGCCAATACCATACCATTGAATACCAATACCAATATCATTGCATAACATTGCACCATTACATGGAAATGGTATGCATTGGCAATTATATGCATACCAATACCATACCAATACCAATACCATTGCATGGTAATGGTATGCATTGGCAATGATATGCATACCAATACCATTGCCTACCATTGCATGGAAATGGTATGCATTGGCAATGATATGCATACCAATACTAATACCAATACCATACCAATACCAACACCATATCAATACTATACCATACCAATACCAATATGCATTTCCAATGCCAATACCAATACGCATTACCAATACCAAAACAGAAATCAATACCAATATGCATTGCCAATACCATTGCATACCAATGCCAATACCAATACCATACCGTACCATACCAAACCAATACCAATACCAATACCAATACCATACCAATAACATATTATTACCAATACCAATACCATATGATTGCATACCAATAACAATACCAATACCATACCAATACCGTACCATTGCATACCAATACCAATACCATTGCATGGCAATGGTATGCATTGGCAATGATATGCATACCAATACCATACCAATACCAATACCATACCAATATCAATACCATACTATACCATACCAATACCAATACCAATACGATGCCATACCAATACCAATACCATACCATACCATACAAATACCAATACCAATACCATACCAATACAAATATCAANCCATACCAATACCAATACCATACCAATATCAATACCATACTATACCATACCAATACCAATACCAATACGATGCCATACCAATACCAATACCATACCATACCATACAAATACCAATACCAATACCATACCAATACAAATATCAATACCATTACAAATACCAATTCCAATACCATACCAATACCAATAACAATAACAATACCAATACCATACCATCGCATGCCAATACCAATACCATTGCATGAAAATGGTATGCATTGGCAATAATATGCATACCAATACCATACAAAAACCAATACCAATATGCATTTCCAATACCCTTATGCCTTGCCAATACCAATACCAATACCATTGCATACCAATACAACTAATATCATTGCATACCAATACCAATACCAATACCTTTGCATACCAATACCAATATCAATACCATACCATACCATACCAATACCAATACCATACCAATACCATATCATACCATACCATACCAATACCATACTAATACAAGACCATACCATACCATACCATACCAATAACATACCAATACCATACCTTACCATACCAATAGCATACCAATACCAATACCATACCATTGCATACCAATACCATACCATTAATGTACCATTGCATACAAATACCAATACAATTGCATACCATTGCACGAAAACGATATGCATTGGCAATGATATGCATACCAATACCATACCAATATCAATACCATACTATACCATGCCAATACCAATACGATGCCATACCAATGCCAATACCAATACCATACCATACAATGCCATACCAATACCATACCATACCATACCAATACCAATACCATTGCATACCATTGCATGGAAATAGTATGCATTGGCAATTATATGCATACCAATACTAATACCATACCATACCATACAAATACCAATACCAATACCAATACCATACCATTACCATTGGAAATGATATGCATTGGAAATGGTATGTATTGGCAATGATATGCATACGAATACCATACCAATTCCATACCAATACCAATACAAATACCATACCATACCATACCAATACCAATACCATACCAATACCAATACCAATGCCAATACCAATACCATACCATTGAATACCAATACCATTGCATAGCATTGCATGGTAATGGTATGCATTGACAATGATATGCATACCAATACCATTGCCAATACCATACCATACCATACCAATAACATTGCCAATACCAATACCAATACCATACCATTGCATACCAATATGAATACCATTGCATACCACAATGGTATTCATTGGCAATGATATGCATACCAATACCATACCAATACCAATACCAATACCATAGCCAAAAACACCCAACAAAGTGTTCTTGAAAATCGACCTCATCTTCAGAAATTGCACTATGCTTTATTGAACAAAACCCGTGTGCCGGATATACTTTAACAAATGGTTTTCCAGCCGACATAATGATAGCATAGGGGCCACACTAGCTGAAAACCAGTTCTCTTAAAATAATGCAATTGATGGTTCATTCATCGAAGTCCCAATTTGATTTTTATCATGAGTTGCAACTCGCCTCCTCAAGCCATTTAGGGACATGTGGTCAATTTGTTCTAGGGGCATAAAATCCAACCAAGTAGCATAACGAACTTCCGTAAGCTCCCACAAGCTTGTTTGGCCAAGGCCCACATGACTACACTAGTCAAAAAGACCCGACACAATGTTCTTTAAAATTGACCTCCTCTTTAGAAATTGCACTATGCCTCATTGACCAAAACCCTAGTGTTGGAGATACTCCAACAAATGGTTTTCCGATCGACAGAATGATAGCATAGGAGCCCCAATAGCGTGCTCTGGATCCAATGCAAATGACGGATCGTGCATCAGATTTTCGGTTTGAGTTTTATCGATTGTTGCAACTTGCCTCCTCGAGCCATTCAAGGACATGTGGCCAATTTGGCATAAAGGCATAAAATCCAAACCTAGCAGCATAATGGAGTTATGTAAGCTCCCACAAGTCTGTTTGGCCAAGGCCCATCCGACTACACTAGAAAAAAACACCCGAAAGAGTGTTCTTGAAAATCGACCTCTTCTTCATAAATTGCACTATGCCTCATTGACCAAAGCCCTAGTGCTGGAGATACTCCAACAAATGGTTTTTTGATCAACGGAATGATAGCATAGGGGCCCCACTAGCTAAAATCCAGTGCTCTTAATCCAATGCAATTGACAGTTCGTGCATTTGAGTCTCGGTTTGAGTTTTATGAGGATTTGTAACTCACCTCCTCAAGCCATTTAGGGACATGTGGTCAATTTGGTCTGGGGGCATAAAATCCAAACCAAGTAGCATAACGGACTTTCGTAAGATCCCGCAAGTCTACTTGGCCAAGGCTCATGTGACTACACTAGCCAAAAACACCCAACATAGTGTTCTTGAAAATCGACTTCCTCTTCAGAAATTGCACTATGCCTCATTGACCAAAACCCTAGTGTTGGAGATACTCCAACAAATGTTTTTTCGGTCGATGAAATGATAACGTAGGAGCCCCAATAGTTGTAAACCGGTGCTTCAGATCCAATGCAACTAACGTTTAGTGCATCTGACTTTCGGTTTGAGTTGTATCAATAGTTGCAACTCGCCTCCTCAAGCCATTCAAGGACATGTGGCCAATTTATTCTGGGGGCATAAAATCCAAACCGAGCAGCATAATGGAGTTTCGTAAGCTCCCACAAGTCTGTTTTGCCAATGTATGTGCGACTACACTAGAAAAAAATGCCCAACAAAGTTTTCTTGAAAATTGACCTCATCTTCAAAAATTGCATTATGCCTCATTGACCAAAACCCTAGTGCCGAAGATACTCCAACAAAAAAAATTTCAGTCGACGAAATTATAGTGTAGGGTCCCACTAGTTGAAACCTAGTGCTCTTAATCCAATGCAACTGATGGTTCGTGCATCTGAGTCCCGGTATGAGTTTTATCACGAGTTGCAACTCGCCTCCTAAAGTCATTTAGGGACATGTGGTCAATTTGGTCCGAGGGCATAAAATCCAAAATTAGTAGCATAACAGACTTTCGTAAGCTCCCACAAGTCTATTTGGCCAAGGCCCACGTGAATACACTAGCCAAAAACACCCGACACAATGTTCATGAAAATCGACCTCCTCTTTAGAAATTGCACTATGCCTCATTGACCAAAACCCTAGTGTTGGAGATACTCCAAAAATTGGTTTTTTGATCGATGTAATGATAGCATAGGAGCCCCAATAGTCGAAACCCAGTGCTTCAGATTCAATGCAACTAATGGTTCATGCATTCGAGTCTCGGTTTGAGTTTTATCGATATTCGCAACTCGCCTCCTCAAGTCATTCAAGGGCATGTGGTCAATTTGGTATGGGGACATAAAATCCAAACCAAGTAGCATAATGGAGTTTCATAAGCTCCCACAAGTCTGTTTATCCAAGGCACATGCGAATACACTAGCAAAAAATGCTCGACATAGTTTTCTTGAAAATCAACCTCATCTTCAGAAATTGCACTATGCCTCATTGACCAAAACCCTAGTGCCAGAGATACTCCAAAAAATGGTTTTTTGGTCAACAAAATGATAAGGTAGGTGCCCTACCAGCTGAAAACTAGTTCTCTTAATCCAATGCAACTGACGGTTCATGCATCTGAGTCCCGGTTTGAGTTTTATCGCGATTTGCAACTTACCTCCTCAAGCCATTTAGGGACATGTTGTCAATTTGGTCTATGGGCATAAAATCCAAACCAAGTAGCATAGCAGACTTCTGTAAGCTCCCACAAGTCTATTTGGCCAAGGCCCACATGAATACACTAGCCAAAAACACATGACATAGTGTTCTTGAAAATTGACCTCCTCTTCAGAAATTGCACTATGCCTCATTAACCAAAACCCTAGTGTTGGAGATACGCCAACAAAAAAATTTCGGTCGACGAAATGATAGCGTAGGAGCCGCAATAGTTGAAACTAGGTGCTTTGGATCCAATGTAACTGAAGGTTCGTGCATCTGAGTCTCGATTTGAGTTTTATAGATAGTTGCAACTCACCTCCTCAAGCCATTCAAGGACATGTGGTCAATTTGGTCTAGGGGCATAAAATCCAAACCGAGCAGCATGACAGAGTTCTATAATCTCCCACAAGTCTGTTTGGAAAAGGACCATGCAACTATAGTAGCCAAAAATGCCCAACAGAGTGTTCTTGAAAATCGAACTCGTCTTCAGAAATTGCATTATGCCTCATTGACCAAAAACCTAGTGTCGGAGATACTCCAACAAATGGTTTTTCAGTCGACGGAATGATAGCATAGGGGCCCCACTAGCTGAAACCTGGTGCTCCAAATCCAATGCAAATGACGGTTTGTGCATCCGATTTCCATTTTGAGTTTTCTCATGAGTTACAACTCGCCTCCTCAAGCCATCTAGGGATATGTGGCCAATTTGGTCCAGGGGCATTAAATCCAAACTGAGTATCATAACAGACTTCCAATACCAATACCATACCATACATAATTGCACCTAAAAAGAAGGTTGAATTCAATAGGGGTGATAAACATTGCTTCATCTTTGCTACATTTTTGCTAAGATAACCATGGATAACTAAATGATGCAAAGGTACCAAAATATCAATATCTAGTTCAAATCCACGCATCTATGAAACATCAATTTAAAAGTCTTATTAGATTTATCAGGAGTAATTAAAATCATGGAATTGTTTGTATCCTCAAAATATTAAACAAGAATCCATGTGGTTGAAAAAACAATGATCATAAGAGTGGTCCAAGGTATCATTGTCAAGTGTGATATGTGGTGCTAGTAGGCAAGAATCAAAGATATTTCTAGAGGAGATGGAGTC
>SNQJ01S0066468.1:75395-88476 GCA_010110895.2 Picea sitchensis
TTTTTTCTTTTTCTTTTTCTTTCTTTTCACAAATTATTTGAAGAATGCAATATCATTTGTCCACCAAATCACCAGATACAGATAATATCCAAGTCATCAATTGATTCCCATAATTTATGGGGTGATAACAGAGGGTACGGAGAATGGCCTCTCGAATTGTAAGAATTTGGTCAACCCTCTGGACCTTCGAGAAACCATGCATGTATGATAGAAATGAAGGTGTCTTTTGTCCATACACTGCTTCAAAAGGATTCATGCAAGTAGTTGTATGGTAAGAAGTGTTGTACCACTATTCAGCTAGGGGTAACCATTGAGCCCATTGATTTTTCTGTTCAGATGCAAAACACCTCAAATATGTTTCCAAACACTTGTTGACAACTTCAGTTTGACCATCAGTCTGGGGATGATAGGCAGCATTGAGATGTAATTGTGTTCCTTGTAGCGTGAACAATTCTTGCCAAAAATTGTTTGTGAAAGTGGGATCTCCATCAGAAACAATAGAATGAGGCATGCCATGAAGCTTGAAGATATGATGCATGAAAACTTGAGCCACAATGGAGACAGTGAATGGGTGTTGAAGAGAACAAAAATGAGCATACTTGGAAAGACGATCAACTACCACCATGATGACTGACTTATTTCCTAATTTAGGTAAGTCAACAATGAAATCCATAAAGATATCCCTCCAAATAGTCGGTGGGATCGAAAGCAATTATAGTGTGCCTAGGGCTTTGACTATTTCTCCCTTGTTGCATTGGCATAAATCATATTCCACCACAAAAGTGCAAACATCTTGTTTCATACCATCCTAGTGTTAAGGTTTAAGCTATTATTAGGTTTCTTTTCATTTCACTAGATAACCATAGCATAAGTAGGATCACTGAGAAATACACAATCACAAGAGACACATCATTTATCCTAGGAAACCCTCATGGGGGAGAAAACCTAGCAAAAACTTCTTTAACATAGATAGCCAATACAATGCCAAGAGATAACTCAAACGAATATAGAAATTCCTCTCCCATGAATGCGCCTCTCTCTCTCTTTCTTCTTCTCCAACTACAGCTCTAAACTTGCGCTCTGATGAACAAGTGAGTGTGTGTCCAAATGAGGAAGTAGCCTCTTTATTTATACAATCTGGCACGTGTGGACGGAGGTGTCTTTTCACTGGCAAGGCCGACTTCTTATTCTTGGTGGTTATAACCACCTTTAATATATTATGGGTCTACCTTCTCATTCTGCCTATGACAATTAGGGTTTGACCAATCCGCAAAAGGGGATTTGATCATTTAAAATACCCAACATGATCAATCCGCAAAAGGGGATTGATCTAATGAATAATACATCAATAATAATTAGAATACTCTTTGCAGTTACAATATTTCAACACTCCCCCTTAACAACAAGGGTATTCTACAACAGCATCAGGCGAGAGAGAGGACAACATCATCAACAACATCTTGGAACACTGACTGGCGTATCTATAAATCATCTGAAATTTTTCTCAGCATCAACATCGTCATTCACAACGGAGAGCTGGATTGATATCATCATCTGCATCAACATGGATTAGTATGAAACTAATACATCATCATCACAGCAAAAGGCTGAAACATCATCACAGCACGAGTCTGACACATCATCACAACAATTAAGTTGGCACATCATCACAACAGTTAAGCTGGCACATCATCATAGCAATTAAGCTGGCAATACCACACAACAATTAAGCTGGAATCACAACAAAACAATTAAGTTGGCAACACCACAAAACAATTAAGCTGGAATCACAACATAGCAATTAAGTCGACAACACCACACAACAATTAAGCTAGAATCACAACACAACAATTACGCTAGCAGCACCACACAACAATTAAGATGGAATCACAACACAATAGTTAAGATAACAAAACCACACAACAATTAAGATGGAATCAAAACACAACAATTAAGTTGGCAACACCACACAACAATTAAGATGGAATCATAACACAACAATTAAGTTGGCAACACCACACAACAATTAAGATGGAATCACAACACAATAATTAAGCTGGCAACACAACACTGCTCCCCCTTTCGAGGGAGGTCCTTTCGGACTATACCAAGCTTATCTTGAAAGTGCTCAAACTTTACACAAGATAGAGGCTTGGTCAACACATCAACAACTTGTTCATCCGTGCTAACATATTGGAGCTTTATGGCTCCTCTCCGCACCATGTCACGGATGTAATGATATTGGATCTCTATGTGTTTTGACTTGTCATGAAATACATGATTCTCTGTCATATTTATACAGATCTAGTTATCACATAGGATCGTGGTTGCTTCCATCTCTAGGTCGAATAGACCAGTCAACAACTTACGAAGCCGTATGTCTTCACAACTGGTAGAACACACAGTAATGTATTCTGCTTCCGCTATACTGAGAGCAATGCTTGATTGCTTCCTACTCTGCCATGAGATCATGGCTGATCCCAAACCGAAACAACATCCTAAAGTGCTCTTCATGTCAGAGACACTTCCAACCCAATATGAATCAGTGTACCCACTCAGTCTGAACTCATGATCTCCATCATAAATGAGACCACAATCTAATGTACCCTTAAGGTACCTCATCACATGTTTTGCAACAACTAGGTGAACATGTCTGGGTTCTACTAGAAACTGACTCAAGGTGTTCACGGAAAAACAAATATTTGGTCTAGTGTTCGTCATATACAATAGCGATCCAATGATTTGTCTATACAGCATGGCATCAATCAATTTTGACGAAGTGTCGACCAAAAGCTTCAACTTCGTTTCCATGGGTGTATTCATGGAATTGCACTCCAACATATCAAATATGTTCAGGATTTCAACTTCATACTTCCCTTGGTTTAGGAAGACTCTCTCTGGGCTCTGCCATACCTCAAGACCTAAGAAATAATGCATTAGGCCAAGGTCTTTCATCTCAAATCCTTCAACAAGCTTCTTCTTACATTTGGTGATGAACTTTTATTCTCTAGTTAAGAATAAGTCATCCACATACAACAACAATATCACTGACTCATCATTCATAACCTTGAAGTAGAGGTTAGAATCAACTTTACTCTTGGTAAAGCCCAAGCTCGTCAGAAAATTGTCTATCCTTCCATACCAAGCTCTAGGAGCTTGCTTCAACCCGTATAGAGCCTTTTTCAACTTGCAGACATGAGTCTTCATGTCTTCAACTTCAAATCCTTGAGGTTTTTCTATATACACTTCTTCTTCGATGACATCATCTTTACGTCCATCTAGTGTAACTTCCACTACATCTTAGCTGGAAGGGCTATGATGGTTCTGATCAAAATGTATCTGGCTATAGGAGCGAATGTATCTTCATAGTCAATGCCTTCCTTTTGAGAAAAAATTCCACGAGTGACAAACCTTTCTTTATACTTCTCAATACTTCCATTAGCATCATGTTTTATTTTGAAAAGCCATTTGGAAGATACCACATCCTCGCTCTTCGGTCTGGGAACTATTTCCCATACATCATTCTTCATTATGGATTGGTATTCTTCTGTCATGGCATCTGTCCATTCTTTCTTCTAAATGACTTCTTCAAAGAAGGTAGGATCTATTGGCATGTTTTTCTGACAAAGGTAGAGTATGCATGTTTTTCATTGATGGAAAAGATCACAGTCAGCAGCACAGCGACAATGATGGAATGGAAAGATCAACAGTGTAATCTTAGGAGGAGGAGCAACAGTGATCGTTGGATCCCATTCATAATTCCCGATGACCGTCAGATTCGAGTTAAGACTGGAGGAGCGCACAGAAGAGGAGAACAAATCTCAGGCATCAGATCTGAGTGTGAAGATCGACCATCGTCGGATCAAGAAGAAGGAACATGATCTTTAATTACAAGATGAAGCGGGCTTAGAAAGTCTCTAAAGCAGGAGGATCGTTGATTCAAGAAGGACACGTGGAAAATAGTCAGAGAACGACAAAGGTTTCATTTCGGAGTTTCACAGATTGGGAAATCCAAAGGAAAGAGGTTTTCTAACCCCTTGAACTCGCAATATGTGAAATCTCAATAACAATCCTGACCGTTGGAGTCATAGGACACATGGAAAGCGATTGGAATTTCGCTGACCTGCACATTGGAGGAATCAATGGAGCATGGTGTGGGAACTCGCGATATGCGATATCCTGAAATGATCAGAGTCGTCGGATTGAGGGTTGATCTGAACCCTTGGATCGAGGTATGCTCTGGAACGTTGGATGCAAAGGACACATGGTGAGCAATTAGCATGTCGCTGACTAGAAATTCAAAGGAAGGAAATCCTATAACCTTCCAACTCGCGATATGAGAAATCGTGATAAGGACTGGCCCATGGTCATAGACAAGGTCACATCGTCAAAGGCTAGAGGAAGGATCTAGCAGAGCTAAGCCTCTTTTAAGAGATCACAACATGAAGAGTCAAGACCCTTCATCTCTGGATTACCGAAATGAAAAATGCGAAAGTGCCTTTTTGTATAAGTTGTGGTCACCACCAGTGGTCACGTGAGAGGGAGGAGCTAGCGGAGCTAAGCTCCATTTCAAGGATCACAACTTGGAGCGTCGAGACCCTTCGACACAGGATTTCTGAAATGAGAAATGCGAAACGCATTTTGATTAGGCCCGTGGTCACAGCCAGTGGGCATATGGGATAAACGCAAGACCCTATGGATTTAATCCAATGGTGTTGGTTAGTTGAGCATCTGATCGAAGGGCTACTGTTGATCTTCATGATTAACTGTTCAGTTATGTTTCATTTAGCATAATCGAATCATGTTTCTTGATCGGTTAGCGATTCAGTTGCTGAGATGTTTTCTTCTTTTCCTAAGGAGATTCGAAGTGTAACTGATGAGGTTGGTGTGTATAAAAGGAGACATGTAGCGACTATGTGTGGTTGGTTGTTCTAACCGGAAAAATGATATGAACTGTAAGAAGGGTAAAATTATAGTATGCAGAGCATGAGATAAAACACAGAGATGAGTAACAGTCATTGAACAGACAGAAGCAAGAGAAGAATAGTAGAATAGCATGAAGCAGAGAAGAATTGCATAACAGTTTTTGAACCAGAGAAGAACTGCAAAACAGTGAAGAAGGGGTAAGAATTGAGATACCTGTATTGTTTGTTTGTCAATCACTAATTTATAATTAGGGATGAAGGGTGGTGCTAGGGAGGATTGTGTTCCTTCGATATTCAAGTTGGTGCTTGAATATTGGAATTTGTATCTTCTATCTAGTTGTGTCTAGAAAAATAGGGTGGCAAGGTGGTGCTCGAGAAAACACAGAGTTTTCTGTATACAGGTTGGTGCTTGTATAAATCGAGTTGGTGCTGGAATATTTAGGGAGTTGGTGCTTCCTTTTAGTGTGTTCTAGAGAAACTAGAGAGTCGGTGCTCTCAACAAGTTGGAGCTTGTAAAAAACAAAGGTAGTAGCATCACTTTGAGTTGGTGCTCAAACATAGATGATGGACATAACTTAAAAGACTGCATGTTATTTCGAAGAAGAAGAGGTTTTCTCCCTTTATGGGTTTCCTCCGTAAAATCTGTCTCTTTGTATATCTTATGCATGATTGATGCTCATTATTTATGTTGTCCATATGATGTATAATATTGATGGTCACTTGATGAAAGATTAAAAATGGTTTAATAGACTTAAAATTGTTTAAGCACAGTAACAATTGATTCACCCCCCCTCTCAGTTGTCTTAGTAATTTCAACAATTGGTATCAGAGTGGGTTCCTTTTATTGAAAGGTAGATCTGTAAGATTAAACATGACAAGTCATGAAGGGACTTTAGCTACTAAGCCTCCTCTATTTGATGGAACAAATTTTTCCTTTTGGAAGGTTAGAATGAGAACATATTTAATGGCCCGAGGTACTGATGTTTGGGATGTAGTAGAGACTGGATATACAAAGCTTGTTGTGTTGGCTTCCAAGGATGATAAGTTAGAGTTTAGATTTAATGCTAAAGGAATGAATGTTATCTTGAATGGACTTGATGAAGTCGAGTTTGTAAAGGTGATGCATCTTGAAACTGCTAAAGCTATGTGGGATAAACTTATTAACAATTATGAAGGAAATGAGAAAGTAAAAGATGTCAAACTTCAAACATATAGGTTTAAGTTTGAACAACTAAAGATGAATGAAGATGAAACAGTTAGCAAGTATTTTTTAAGAGTTGAAGAACTTGTGATTCCATGATGGGTCTTAGTGAGAAGATTGAAGAATCATTTTTAGCTCAAAAGAGCTTAAGATCTATGCTTGATGAATTTAATCCAAAAGTCTCTGCAATAGAAGAACTAAATGATCTTAAAACTTTGTCCATTGATCAACTCCTAGGAACTCTAACTGCATAAGAAATGAGAATCAACAAAGATAAATCCATTACTAGAGAAGCATCTTTTAAACAAGACAAGAATACTGATTCAGATTTAGATGATATTGAGGCAAAATTTGTGAGAAGGTTAAAGAAAGGATCAGGAAAATATCAAGGCAAGCTTCCCTTCAAATTTTTTAACTGTGGTAAGATAGGTCATTTTGAATCTAAGTGTCCCCACCAGAAAAAGGAATAGAACTCAGATGATGAAAATAAGTACAAATTCAAGAAATATAGTAAAAAGAAAAGTTTGTGTGCAAACAATGACAATTCCTCAGAAGACATAGATAGTGATTCATCATGTGAAGAAAAAGTGAATGATTTTATGCTTATGGCTATGGGAGATCTTGATGATGAACACACAGGAGGTGAAATGGATGATGAAGAAGATGTGGTGGATATGGAAGGTGAATAAATCAGTGCTTTGGAAGAAATTGACAGACTCGGATGTAAGAAGAGAAAACAAAAACAGTTGATGCAGTTTAAAATGAATGGTGAAAAAATTGATGAAAACTTTTTTCTACTAAAAGTGGAGTTAGATGAGGCAAAGAAAATAGAAGACATACTGAAACAATAGTTTTCAGAGAAGAAAGCGAGGTGTGAAGCCTTAGAAGAAGAGATAGTAAAAACCAGAAAGAAATGGAGAAGTTTAAGGCATTGTATCACCAAAATCTGTCAAGTATTAAAGCCTCAGAAGAATTAACTTCCATTCTAAATCAGCAAAGTAATCCAAAGTTGAAAGTTGGTTTGGGCTATGAAAAAGGATCAAGTAGTGATCATCCAAGTAATACAGAACCCATCAAGTTTGTCAAATCTACAATCATTGACAACAACCACTCTGCAGAAACAAAGAAAGAAAATCAACCACCAAGAAGGAATGAAAGAAAAATTACCATAACCGAATCTGTAGATCAAAGAAATAACAAAAACACATCTTCTGATCAAAGAAATCATCAGCATTGAAGAAATCGACTACAGTATTTTTTCGGGTACAAAGGTTTTTTCTATGGTTATTGTTTTTTCTGTTCTCACATTGGTCACAAAGCTATAAATTGTTCTTTAAGATCTAGATATGTGAAATCAAGAAACTCAAGGAATAATTATCTTCCACAACAAAGATTGAGACAACCAAGAAACAAAAGACCACAGACTATAAATCGTGTGATGGATGGGGGAAGGACGCAGGTGAAACATAACAATAGTTATGAGAATAAAAATCATTTTGATCTGTTATTCAGTGAACCAGAATGTTACATCTGTCATAACTATAGACATAAAGCTGCAGATTGTCTCTTAAGGAATTTTAAGCCAGACTCGAATCCCACTTCTGAAAATCTCAAGATTTGGAAGAAGAAAGAATATGACAAGTGTATACTAGTGTTACCAGCTCAAAGACAAAAGAATCCCTGGTATATTGACACTGGATGTTTCAAACATATGACTGGAGACAAATGGAAGTTTCAAACTCTAAGTGAAAGAAAATCAGGGAATGTAACTTTTGGAAATGATGCGCCAGGAAAAATAAAAGGTAAAGGAATGGTAAGTTTGAGTAATGGAAAAGGGAAAGCTCAATATGTGTTGTTTGTAGAAGGTCTGAAACATAATCTGCTTAGTGTCAGTCAAGTCTGTGACCGAGGATGTGAATTCGTTTTTACCTCTAAAGATTGTAGAATAAAATATGTGAATTGAGGATAGCTAGTTGCAAAAAGGATAAGAACATAAAACAATGTCTATGTGTTAAAAGAAGAAAAAGAATAATTCCACTTAAGCAAGTATGATGAAAGTTGGCTATGGCATAGGATACTTGGACACTTAAATTTTGATCATATAATCAAGCTCAAAAACAGTGGGGCGGTAAAGGATTTTCCAAAGATATCAAAGCCATATGATTCTGTTTGTAAACCATGCCAGATAGGAAAGCTTACTTGGACACGGTTGAAATCTAAAAACTTTCCTTCAACAGAAAAACCTCTCCAGTTAGTACATATGGATTTATGTGGACCATCAAGAAAAGAAGGTACAGGAAAAGAAAACTATTTTATGTTGATTATTGATGATTATTCTAGATTAACATGGGTTTCCTTTCTGAAAGAAAAATCTGAAGCATTTGAAAAATTCAAAGTGTTTAAGGCTCTGACTAAGAATCAAAAAGGAAAAAGATTGAAGGCAGTAACGTATGATAGAGGAGGAGAGTTTAGCTCATGAAACTTCAAAGAGTTTTGTGATAAACATGGGATCAAAAGAGAGTACACAATCCCAAGGACTCCACAACAAAATGGAGTTGTTGAGAGGTAGAATAGATCAGTACAGCAAATGGCAATATCAATGATGAATGAAAACAATATTTCTCAGACATATTGGGTGGAAGCAATACATACAGTTGTTCATATTCTGAACAAAGCTCACCTTAGGCCACACAGTGACAAGACTCCTTATGAATTATGGTTTGGAAGACCTGCTTCAATCAAGAATTTTAAAGTCTTTGGGAGTAAATGTTATATCAAGAATAATGATGAAAATATTGGAAAATATGATGACAGGGCTGATGAAGGTATATTCTTAGGTTATGCTACAAATAGTAAAGGTTACATATGCTACAATAAGAGGCTGCATAAATTGGTTGATTGTATTGATGTAAAAGTTGATAAATAAATCCTGATAGGAAATGTAAGCAGTGTTGAACCAAGCACAAAAGATATAATTGAAAACGAAGATGAGCAGGTCCAAGGATCAAAAAGAGAAGAATTTGAATTAGATGAAGATATGAATACTCCAACTGACACAAATCAACAGAAATAAGAAAAACCACCTCTCAGAATTGTTAGAAAGAATCATCCTGAAAATCAGATAATTGGAGATATAAATAAAGGAGGTCAGACAAGAAGGAAATGGATTGAAGACTCAGAACAATACCATGTTATTTTTTTTTATCTATGGCTGAACCTAAATTTTTTGATGAATCCAGCCAGCATGATGATTGGATTAGATCTATGAATGAAGAGTTTGATCAAATTGAGAAGAACAATACTTGAGAGCTTGCTCCTAGACCTGAAGACAAGAATGTAATAGGTTCCAAATGGATGTTCAAAAATAAAATGAATGAAAAAGGACAAGTTGTTAGAAATAAAGCCAGATTGGTCTATAAAGGGTATGCACAAGTTGAAGGTCAGGATTTTGATGAAACTTTTGTACCAATGGCAAGATTGGAAGCTATCAGAATGTTTCTTGCATATTCATGTCATAAGAACTTTAAAGTGTATCAGATGGATGTTAAGTCAACATTTCTTAATGGAGATCTAGAGGAAGAAGTATATATGGAGCAACCTGAAGGATTCTCATTGAAAAATAATCCTAACTATGTCTGCAAGTTGAAGAAGGCTTTATATGGACTAAGACAAGCACCACAAGCTTGGTATTATATATTGGACAAATTCTTACAAGACAAAGGATTCAAGAAAGGTACTGTTGACAACAATCTCTACATTAAGTCTGAAGGTGATAATTTACTAGTTGTTTTGGTTTATGTAGATGATATTATTTTTGGTTGTACTAATGAACCGTTTGTCCAGTGGTTTGCTAAATCTATGCAAACAGAGTTTGAAATGTCCATGATAGGAGAACTATCATACTTTCTTGGCTTACAAGTAAAACATATTTTTGTAGGAATATTTATCTCTCAAGAAAAATATTTGAAAGAGATGTTGAAGAAATTTCAGATGAAATATTCTTCATCTGTTAGTACACCAATGGTGGTTGGTTGCAAGCTCAATAAAGATGATATTTCACCTGATTTTGATCAAAGAACATATCGGTCAATGATAGGCAGTCTTTTGTACATCACAACATCTCTTCCTAATATAATGCAAGTTGTCGGAATGGTAGGTTGTTATCAATCATCTCCTAAACAAAGTCATTTAGTAGCTATCAAAAGAATATTCAAATACTTAAAGGGCACAATGACATATGGTTTGTGGTATCCTAGAAATCGGAACTTTCAATTAACTGCTTATTCAGATGTTGATTGGGAAAATTGTGTTGATGAGAGGAAAAGCACCAGTGGAGGAGCATTCTTCTCGGGTGACTCATTAGTAGCATGGTTTAGTAAAAAACAAGGATCCATTTCATTATCAACTACAGAGTAAGAATACATTGTTGCTGCTACTTGCTGCACACAAATTTTATGGATGATACAAACTCTTACATATTTTCAGGTAACTCACACTGATCCTATTCCACTTCATTGTGACAACACCAGTGCCATCAGTCTCTCTAAGAATCTTGTACTTCATTCAAAATCTAAGCACATACCAATAAAATACCATTTTCTTAGAGAACAAGTTACAAACAGAATTGTTCAGCTGAATTATATTCCTTCCACAGAACAAATAGCTGATATCTTTACTAAACCATTAGCAGTGACCCCATTTGGATATCTTCGTCAAAAGTTGGGGGTTATAACTTTTTTCATCTAATCTGTTCACCTGATCAGGGGGAGTACTTATTGAATATCTGTTATATTTATAAGCTACTCATAGTTGATAGGGGGAGTATGTACTGCAACAACTCAGGGGGAACATGCTTCTTCTTTGACATTGATGTCAAAGGGGGAGAAAGTGTGGTAATTTTAAGGTGCTACAGTGGTAGAATTGGATGTTCTTCAAGGGGTTTCCATCAATTCCAAAAGGGGATATTGTTGGCATGTTTTTCAGACAAAGGCAGAGTATGCATGTTTTTCATGGATACCAAAGATCACGATCAACAGCACAGCGACAATGATGGAATGGAAAGATCAACAGTGTAAGCTTAGGAGGAGGAGAAACAATGATCGTTGGATCCCATTCAGAATTCTTGATGACCGTTAGATCCGAATTAAGACTGGAGGAGCACATAGAAGACGAGAATATATCTCAGGCATCAGATCTGAGTGTGAAGACTGACCATCGTCGGATCCAGAGGAAGGAGCACTATCTTTAAGTACAAGATGAAGCGGGCTTAGAAAGTCCCGAAAGTAGGAGGACCGTTGATCCAAGAAGGACACGTGGAAAATAGACATAGCGTGACAAAGGTTTCATTTCAGAGTCTCACAGATCGGGAAATCCAAAGGAAAGAGGTTCTCTAACCCCTCGAACTCACAATATGTGAAATAGCAATAACAATCCTGACCGTTGGAGTCATAGGAAACGTGGCAAGCGATTGGAATTTTGCTGACCTACACATTAGAGGATTCAACGGAGCATTGTGTGGGAACTCACGATATGCGATATCCCAAAATGATTCGAGCCGTCGGATTGAGGGTTGATTTGAACCCTTGGATCGAGGAATGCTCTGGAATGTTGGATGCAGAGGACACATGGTGAGCGATTGGAATCTCACTGACTGGAAAGTCAAAGGAAGGAAATCCTATAACCTTCCAACTCGCGATATGCAAAATCGCGATAAGGACTGGCCCATGGTCATAGACAAGGTAACATCATCAAAGGATAGAGGAAGGACATAGCGGAGCTAATCCTCTTTTCGGAGATCGCAACATGAAGATTCAAGACCCTTCATCTTTAGATTACCGAAATGCAAAATGCAAAAACGCATTTTTGTATAGGTTGTGGTCACCGCCAGTGGTCATGTGAGAGGGAGGAGCTAGCGGAGCTAAGCTCCATTTCGGGGATCGCAACTTGGAGTGTCGAGACTCTTCGACACAGGATTGCCGAATTGAGAAATGTGAAACGCATTTTGATTAGGCCTGTGGTCACAACCAGTGGGCATATGGGATAAACGCAAGACCCTACGGATTTAATCCAATGGTGTTGGTTATTTGAGCATCTGATCGAAAGGGCTATTGTTGATCTTCATGATTAATTGTTCAGCTACATTTTAGTTAGCATAATAGAATCATGGTTCTTGATCGGTTAGAGATTCAGTTGCTGAGATGTTTTGTTCTTTTCCAAGGATATTTGAAGTGTAACTGATGAGGTTGGTGTGTATAAAAGGAGACATGCAGTGACTGTGTGTGGTTGGTTGTTCTAACTGGAAAAATGAGATGAACTGTAAGAAGGGTAAAATTACAATATGCAGAGCATGAGATAAAACACAGAGATGAGTAACAGTCATTTAACAGACATAAGCAAGAGCAGAATAGAAGAATAGCAAGAAGCAGAGTAGAATTGTAGAACAGTTTTTGAACCAGAGAAGAACTGTAGAACAATGAAGAAGGGGTAAGAATTGAGATACCTGTATTGTTTGTTTGTCAATCACTTATTTATAATCAAGGATGAAGGGTGGTGCTAGGGAGGACTGTGGTCCTATGATATTCAAGTCGGTTCTTGAATATTGGAAGTTGTATCTTCTATCTAGTTGTGGCTAGAAAAACAGGGTGGCAGGGTGGTGCTCGGGAAAACACATAGTTTTCTGTATATAGGTTGGTGCTTGTATAGATCCAGTTGGTGTTGGAATATTTAGGGAGTTGGTGCTTCCTTCTAGTGGGTGCTAGAGAAACCAGAGATTTTGTGCTCTCAACAAGTTGGAGCTTGTAAAACAGAGGTAGTAGCCTCACTTTGAGTTGATGCTCAAACATATATGATGGACAGAACTTAAAAGACTGCCTATCATTTCGAAGAAGAAGAGGTTTTCTCCCTTTATGGGTTTTCTCGTGAAAATATGTCTCTTTGTATATCTTATGTGTGATTG
>SNQJ01S0066468.1:94184-106781 GCA_010110895.2 Picea sitchensis
CAGGTTTACAGCGGTATATCTCACAGTGATAGTGTGACAATGGTTCCATCATTCTACTTCTACTTCAGGGTGGCAGGATGGGGCAAGGACAGGTGGTTGTAGCCACCTTCTGGTTGTAGCCGGAGAACATTGGGGGTTGTAGCCTCCTTCCAGTTGTGGCCAGAGAATTGGGGAGTTGGAGCTTCCCTCATGTTGTAGCCTGAGAAACTAGGGGGTTGGGGCCTCCTTCCAGTTGCAGCTAGAAAACAAAGGAATTTGGTGCTTCCAATGAATGTAATTCTTCAAGACATATAAGAAAAAACATTTCATGGTTTTCTCCTGATTTGGGTTTCCACGTAAAACACTGGTGTACTGTGTATGTGTTTGATTGTTTATTTCTTGCTGCTCATTATTGGATAATAATTCTACATTGATATAACATTTGAAGAAAAAGGATTATAATTACGCTATTACTAATTCACCCCCCCTCTCAATAATCCAACAGGAAGCACCACTATCAATGAGCCATGTGTCCTCTCTAGGTGATACTGATCCTGAGAGGGCCGAGATTAAGACATAGTCTTCAATGCATTCTCTTATCATATTTGCAGGTGGCTCTTCATCTTCAACTGCATGGGCATGGTGCCTCTTATTTTTCCTCTTGTATTCTTCTTGTCTAGCTGAAAATGTCTCGTAATATGTCCTATCTTGTCACAATGGTAGAATTGGTAAGATGAGAAGTCTCTTTCTGTTCTTTGTCCTTTCTTCTGAAATCTCTTAGGTTGAGATTCTTTATGCATGAATTTGTTTTGGGGGTAAGACTCTTTATGAGTTTCTTTCTGAAAGTAAGAATTATTTAGTCCTCCTTTAGTGTGAGTAGCTAGGGCTTGATCTTCATCTCTTGATAGTAAAGCTTCTGGGTTAGCTACTCTTGTTTCTTCTTGAATACATTATTCCCAAAGACTATCAAATTTTAGTTTCTTCGTTCTGGCACAAATGGTTTGGATGAATGCATCCCATGGTATTGTGAGACCATTAAGGGCCGTCATTATGAGTTCGTCTTCATCTATAGTATCTCCAATTGCTTCTAATTGTTCTTTGAATTGGAATATTATGGAGAAGTATTCCTAGATCGATTCTCCTTTCTGCATCCTTGTATTCTTGAGTTGAGTTCTTAGATTCATCTTCCAATTTATGTTCTTTCCTTCAAATAATATGGTTAGGGAATCAAACATTTATTTTGGAGTATTCTTTGAAGACACTTGAGCAATCGAGTGATCTTTGATAGAATCTGCAATGATTCTTTTAGCCCTAATTGTGTCATTTTGGTGCTTTTCTTTCTTTGCAGCATCGGCGGGTTCTGGTACTTCTTCTTTGACGAATATTGCTAGGTCATTCTCTTCAAGAATGAGTCCAATCTTAAACTTCCAGGCATGGAAGTTTTCCATACCTTCTAGCTTGTAAACAATCTTAGTGCTTGCAGACATCTTTTACCTGGAGCTAGGAAAATTACCAAAAAATGAAAATGCTCAAAATCAAATTCCGAACTTACCAGGAGGTGCCCTTGTCTGAGGCAAGTAGCCTAGTGTGGTTAGATTTCAGAGAATCCAAATTTTACCCCTTCAAACTTAATCAACGGATTTCTGGACTGGTGCTTCTGGTTTTTTGATACTTCTGGTACTCTGGTACTTCTGGTGCTTCTGGTACTCTAGTTTTCTGGTACTTCTGGTACTTTGTGTAAACTAGGGTTTCACTTTCCAGGAGATCTAGTCACTGAAAAGTTGCACTGAGGATGCCAAAGTGATCCTTGAGGAAGGGTGCACTTTTCTATATGGTTTTGGGGCTGAAATTATTCTTCAATAAAAATCTCTAGTTTACATGTACGACAACAATGACGTTTTTCTCTTTCTCTTGTGAAAGATGATCTCTTCAGCTTAGCTCTGATACCATGTTAAGGTTTAATCTATTATTAGGTTTCTTTTAATTTCACTATATAACCATAGCATATATAGGATCACTGAGAAATACACAATCACAAGAGACACATCATTTATCCTGGGAAACTCTCATGGGGGAGAAAACCCAACAAAAACTTCCTTAATATAGATAGCCAATACAATGACAAGAGATAACTCAAACAAATACATAAATTCCTCTCCCAAGAATGCACGTCTCTCTCTCTTTCTTCTTCTCCAACTACAACTCTCAACTTGCCCTCTGATGAACAAGTGAGTGTGTGTCCAAATGAGGCGCTAGCCTCTTTATTTATACAACCTGGCACGTGTGGATGGAGGTGTATTTTCACTGGCAGGGCCGACTTCTTATTATGGGTGTTTATAATCACCTTTAATATATTCTGGAGAAGACTTCTCATTCTGCCTATTACAATTAGGGTTTGATTAATCCTCAAAAAGGGATTTGGTCATTTACAATACCCGACATGATCAATCCGAAAAATGGGATTGATCTAATGAATAATACATCAATAATAGTTAGAATACTCTTTACAGTTACAATATTTCAACACCCAGATAAAATAATGTTTGACCTTGTCATAGGTTTTGGCAAACCCTGAGTGCCCAGCTATGGGTGTAGCATGAAGCTCAAAAAGCACCATGAATTTAGGTTGTGACCATTTACTTAAATACAAACGACCTTTGTAGTGAAGCTCATCATTGTGCCAAGAGTACCCTAGGGAAATTGGAGAATTGTATTGCAATTATTGGATCAGACTCAAAATTTTGGGATCTTGCAGCCATTCCTAGCAAATAGATTGGACCCAATCTAGTACAATGAAGGAGAGGGAAAAAATGGACCTTTCATATCCATATTTTCTTGAAAGAGAGTCAATAACCACATTGTCTTTGCCTTTCTTGTAAATGATCTCATAATCATATCCAAAGATCTTAGTCACCCATTTTTGTTGCCCCGGGGATAAAAGACGTTGCTCTAGAAAATGCATGAGGCTCTAATGATCTGTCTTAATTTGGAAGCGTTTCCCCAATAGATAAGGTTGTCAGAGATCCACTGCATGCAAAATAGCCAATATTTCATTTTCATAGATTGATTGGCCCAAATGTTTCTATGACAGTTGTTTGCTGGTAAAGGCCAAAGGCTGGCCATATTGCATAAGGACTACTCCAATTCCTTTCCCAAAAGCATCACATTCCAGGACAAAAGTCTTTTTGAAGTCAGGAAGGGCCAAGATAGGATTGGTGCACATAGCTTCCTTCAAGGCTTGAAAGGAATGAACAATTGTTGGAGTCTAAGTAAAATATTTCTTTTAAGGAGAGGAGTGAGAGGCATTGTAATCTTTCCATAATTCTTAATAAAATTGTGATAATAGCTTGTTAAACCCAAAAAAAAATCATGATTTTGAGATTCTTATGGCGAGGAAAATCCTGGATAGCTTTAATCTTCATAGGATCCACCCTGACACCCTCTTTTCCAGCAATATGACCCAAATACTTGACTTTCGATGCTCCAAAAGGACATTTAGATTGATTGAAGAAAAGTTGGTGCTAAAAGAGTAGATGAAGAACTTGATCCACATGAGCAAGATTGGTTGTCCAGGTTTTACTATAGATGAGAATATCATCAAAGAAAACTAAGAAAAAATGACAGAGAAAAGGACGGAAGACATGATTCATGAGGCTTTGGAAAGTTGAGGGAGAAGTACACAAGCCAAAGGGCATGACAAAAAACTCAAAGTGGCCCTCATGAGTTCAAAAAGTGGTCTTCAGAATGTCTTCCTCTTTCATATGTATCTGGAGGTATCCAGAACAAAGATAAACTTTAGTAAAGAACTCAACACCACTTAATTCATCCAAGAGATCATGAATGACAGGAATGGGAAATTTGACTTTGATGGTGAGTTTGTTGAGGGCGCAAAAGTCAGGGCACATGCGCCAAGATCCTTATTTATTAAGTACCATGACCATAGGATAAGAATAGGGGCTAGTAATAGGACAGATAACGTCTACAACGAGCAATTCTTGAATAATTTTCTCAATTTCATTTTTCTAGGAATAAGGATGAAGATAGGGATGAACATTGGGAGGAAGGTTGTCGGGTACGAGGGAAACAAAATGATCATGAACACCACAATAAGGAGGAATTCCCTAGGCAGTAGAAAAATAGCTTGATGTTTGGAGAGGATGGATTGGAGGTCAGGAGGCACAGAGGATGTCTCAATGGCTTGAATGGAATGGAGTTGTGCAATAATTATGGAATGACCTTTTTTCAGGAGATTTTCCATGCGATGGGAACTAATGATCTCAGGGGAACCTGTTGTGATTCCTTGGAACTTATAGTATTGGCCCTCTGGGTTGAATTTCATGGTTAATTCCTTAAAATCCATGAGAATGGGGCCCAAATTCCTTAACCATTCAACACCCAACACAATGTCACAACCACCCATGTCGATAGAAACCATATTATATTTCATGTGGCACTAACCAATTTGGAGAGGAACATTTTCACAACTCCCCCAACATTTCATGGACCGACCATTGGAAATCATGATTTGAAAGTTGTTGACTTCTCGAATATAGCAATTAGTTTCTTTGGCAATGTGGCGATGAATAAAATTATGGGTGCTTCCAATGTCAACGAGGATGCTGACCTTTCGATGCTTAATGTAACCATGATCTTGAGGGTTTGGGGAGAAAAGAATCCAGTGAGAGCATTCAGGGAAGTGACTGGTTCAACTTATGGGGGGTTTGAGGGTGGATTCACGTGAGTGAGTTTAGGTGACTCTACCACAGGGGGAGCCTCGACCTCTTCTTTAGAAACATCCTCAGAGATGGTCATAAAAAGATTTTTTTCCTTACACTTGTGCCCAGGAAAATATTTGTCGTCACAATTATAACAAAGACCCTTGAGTTGGCATTCATCCATTTCTTCCCGGGTCAATTCTTAGATATTTAGTGGAGTGGAAGGAGGAGTGGGAGTGACTGGTTTAGGGAGAGGAATAAAGGAGGGTTTTCTAGTTTGAGAAGAGACAACATGTTGTGATTCCTTAGCTCTTTTAGTAGATTCCACCCAAATATGGGGGAGAAAAATGAGGGCATGGGCACGTATCTCATCTTTGAGACCACTGATAAATCATTCTCGAAAAAAAGCATCAGACATGCCCTCTACACAAAAATCAAATTGCTCAAAAGAAACTATAAAGTCTTCAACTATGCCAGATTGTTTCAACTTTGTCAAATGACCTAAATGGTGGGTGTCAATGCCAAAGCGTTCATAAATCTCTACAACAAATTTTCCAAGACACGTACCCTTGGTCGGCATTTTTTCTCCATTGCCAATGTTTTTGATCTAGATGGAGAACACCATACCGGAGTTTGTCCAACTCATCCATAATTTCTTATAAAGATAAATAGTGTTCCATTTGAGTTACCCAACCAGTGGAATTTGAGCTATAGAATATTTTCACATCCACATGCAAAAGGCGTAGGTCACACTAAAAGTGATGGGGTGAAAAAGTCTAGGAATTGAAGGAAGTTTCACCTTCGCGGTGCAAAGGTGGGTCAAAGGAGGTAAGGTCTCTAATGATATTCAACTTGGCATGGATCTATCCATCAAAGGATTCAAGATGGGTAGAGAGGTCCTTTTTTTGTGTCTATGGTGGAATGCATGTTTTTATTGATGGTGGTAATATTGGCATTGATCTACCACACTTCCTTCTGGGCCTCTGCAAAATTAAAGGACAAGGAATTGAGGTGGGATTCAAGGTCTTGGCTATGGGTGTGGGCCATGATGAAGGGGGTAAACGAAAAGGGACGGTTGGGAGGTCACACAAAAAAGGGTTTATGGGTGAAGGGTATCACGACGATCAGGGAGACGAGGGGAATCCAATGGGGTAAGTACCAAATAATGGGGCCAAAAGGGGGTCGGGTCCACGAAAAATAATTTGCTGAAAAATGATAGGTATGACTGCAATCAGGGTGAAGAGAGGAATCCAAAGGGATAGGGCTCAAATAATGGTGCAAGAAGGATCTATACAAGTTTTTTCCATGTGTTATATCTCTCTATTATACGTGTGGGGTACAACAGTAGTACTCAACCCAATATCTCAAGGCACCAACTAAGGAGGCTAGATCGTTCCCTTAGTTTCATTACCCGACTACCCAGGTACTAGAGAGTGTCTTCCCGAGTGTTGTTCTTGAGGGCACTATAACAATAAGATGGTCGATCGGTTTATTTATGGAGGGCTTCATGATATCTAGGAAGATCCGTATACAGGTGTTGTCTGATGCACTACCACTCGAAGGGGTACCAACATGGGTTACAAGGGTGGACAACGATGTGTGCTTAAGAACCACTTGTATTTCCTGCATATATTCGTCCCCGACTATGGATTTATGCACTGAAAGAAATATCTTTCTAGCTTTAAGACGCTAGAATACGTCTCTACCCTGAAAAAATTAACCCACAATTTTCTTCCAAGGAAAGTGCTTTGATACCACTTGTAAGGTACCAGATCTATTATAATAGTTGAAAACATAAATATTGCAGAGAATAACAACGGAAAAACACAATAGATGAAACCACAAGACCAAAATAATACCTTTATTGATATGAAACAATGTTCACTTGCCTCTTTGAGGGGGAAACCTCCAGCAGGGTAGTGCTCTATTACAATAATTCTCAAGACAAAACTTTTAATGCCCTTGACTCCTATTTATACTAAATCTATCTATCAAAAGAAAAATCTAGAGGAAGATCTTCTAGAAGAGGAAGCTTCTATTAGGTATTCTTACATTTGACTTATTCTTCCTTATTACTAGGCCTTTATTACATGGAAAATATATTATTCTACCTACATGAGGGGTTAGGGAGGTTAGGTCCCTAACATGGTTCAATTTGTTTCATTGAAGAAAAGAGTGTTCAACGCAATATTTGTATATAATAAACTCTACTCTCCCTTTTTTAATTTGTATCAGAGCAAGTGTGGGTCTGATTCTCTCATGGAAGGGCCTAGTCATATGGAAGCTTGTCAAGTGAATATGTTGTATAAGTAAACACACATAGAGTATATTGTTAATTTGTGTTTTTATGTAGTGGTTTATTAGCTACGTTTTATTTTGCAGTGGACCTACATTGTTTGTCCATCAGATCCAATTGGGAGGTCTAGCTAAGATGCTTTCAAATCTTATCGCTAGACTGCCAACTATTGGGCATGGGCCCTTCCACATTGTGTTAGTTTGTTTGGTGAAAATAAGAGATCCCCTGTAATGAAGAGCCACCTGTTAGCCGCAAAGTTGAAGAAGTCGTGGGTCGAGCCTACAGCGTGAGGAAATTTCATGCCTCCATTTCTTTCCATAGTGAGAAATGGGCATCTATATGTTTTCCTAAAAATCCTGAGAAAGAAGACCAAATATGCTTCATAGCGGAAGATAATATTAAAAGTGCAAGTTAGTTGAAGAGGATGTGAAGCATAAGGTATATATGGTGATGAGATGGAAATGGATTTATATCTCGGGCATATGTAATGGGATTATATTTTGGGAATATGATTTCTACAAGGAGGATGGTAATCGTTGTGTTTATGTAAATCATTTTCGATAATTTTTGTACCTAAGTTGAAATGTTGTAATTGAGAATTTGTGTTGCAAGGGGTCAATGATCATTTGTACCAAACACCCCAAAGTTTTGTTCCAAGTTGTTTTCCCCGGGTGTTTTGTAAGCCCTATTGAGTGAGGCCTACATGTATTTGTGTGGAAGCACATGTAATGATTTAGTGTGTATCCCTCTTATTCATGGAAAGGATGTGGCATCAAGTTGTGCAATGAACCATTAGGGTAGGTACGAGGGTGGCAGGTGTACTTGTATTCTAGCTTGATGTTGAATCAGAGAATTTGAATCTTCGATTAAGTGGGGAAATGTGAGATAAAGTACTCTCAGAATGTGTGCAGGTTGGGACCAATGTATCATTAAGAAAAAGTTTATTATGTTAATGAACCATGTCGATGAGAAGAATTCCTAGAGAATTGATGAGTACAATGGATGGTACCCATGTATCTCGGTAGATGGAACTTTTTTTTCTATGGACATCGATGATCAATTTTATGCAGGTACAAAAGGAAGGAGTGAGGAATAATCAATTTCAAATATGAATCCCATAGTGAAGAAGTTTGGTTTAAGGGAAGCTGGTGATAGTGTTGTAAAAGCAGAGTCAAATGATGGTGGACAATAAAGGTAAAATTTGTGTGAGGATGAATAAAATGGAATTAAGACCATATGTTAATGTGAGTCACGCATTGTATTTGTAGAAAGTATATGATGTCATGTTGTAAGTAGTGGTCCTTGAAAAGTTTGAGTGTGTATCCGGTATGGCTAGAGTATGTAATCTATGTACCTATATTTATGTAACATGTAAAAGGAATATCACTGTAAGACCTGGATAAGAATACATACCCCTTTGTTGTGTATCCTTGATTATTTGGATAAATTATTGTTATATTATAGTAGAGTCTAAATTGGAGTTCTTTAACACTAAGAGTGGACCATGTTATTGGTTTCATACTCTGGGAGGTAAAGTTCAACATTCAAGGAAGTTCATCAATAGGTTGAATGAACCATGTACATGAAATATGTTCTTATTGGACTGATGGTTGCAATAGTTAGGTACTCATGCATTTCGGTGGATGATTGTTCCTTTATATGAACATTGATAATTTGGTGATGTTTGTATGATCGAGGTACGATATAAAATCAGGAGGTTCGAGATAGACTTCATTGATTAGGAGGTTCTTTGATTCACATAGGAGCATGTGTTGCAGAAAAGAGAAGGTGTTAATGAAGACCTTAGCTGATGGAGATCAAGACAAGAAGTCATTAAGGGGGAGTGTTTTAATATGTAACTCATACTTGTATTATGTGTGATTATATTTGAAGTTGTTATTATTGTGTAAAGTTCATCTCTACGAGAAGAGTGTGTTCCTAGTCCTTAGGAGGTTTTTGGAACTAGTTGGATGTGAGATAATCACTCCAACTAGATGCTTCTTAGAATGTTGTGAGGTTGAGGTATTTTCTCAAGTTATAGATTGAGAGATCAAGGTAGTGTTAAGCCCCAACAACCCCCTTCATTATTTTTAATCAAAATCTAGGGTCCCGCAAAATTTTACTTGGATTCTTCGTTTTTTCCCTTTGACTTGTTTGGATTGGTATTGGTTTGCTTTGTTTCGAGGTTGGTTTGAGTTTATATTCTTTTATTTTGTTTGGTTTGAGTTTCATGAAATTCAAATGCCATTCCATTTTTCTTTCTACGGAGTTTTGATGCTCATGGACGCACTTCATAATTTGGGAGTTTGTTATTACCTCTTCCTTATTGAATTTATCTTCTATGAGAATGGCTTGGTTGAAGACTTGGATTAATAACAATGATTTTACACGAAGAACGTTTATTGTGACACATCGTTTCTATGACATTTGTTCACATTTGATCAATTTTGAATGATGGAGAGACGAACATAGAAATCTTAATTTAAACGAAAACATTAATTTCTATCAACTATTTGCTTTCGTTTAAATTATGATTATGTTTTCGTCTTTTGCTCATTCGCAATCATTTTCACAAAATCATTTGGTAGGTTTAATTAATTAAATTATTTTGTTAGTTTGCATCTCATTTCAAAAAAAAATAATAATAATAATAAAAATAATTATCTATCATTTGTTTGATTTTGTGAAAACCCAAAATTAATATTTTTCTCCTCTCCATCAACTTGAACCTTCTAGAATTTTAATATCATATTTGAAAGGAAAATATAAAAATATTTGTTTAGAACTTATAGTTAGTTTAAATTCATTTTAATTTTATTGTTCTAGATTTTGTTTTATTCACAATTTTTAGGTTATTAATTTGGTTTCTTTTTGTTTCATAGGTTTCTATTATCAGTTATTTGGTACAGATCTGATCATGGCTTGATTTTATTATTTAAATACGTTCAAGATAATTGATCCAAAATAATATTGGATTGTTGCAAACAATTTATGAGCAACAATAGATAATATTTGGAAATGTGTTCAAGAACAAACAAACGATTTTGCGAGACTTGTTTCAGCCAAACTGTCAGGAATCTGAAGAAACAATTGAAAACCCATCTGCAAAATGGACCCATTTAGCTTACAAGCAAGAATTCTCCCAAACAAATGCACGATTTGAGAGATATTTATGTCTCTTTACGAGGCAAATTTCAGGTGGCAGAAATTATTAGTGACACCTAGACTGTTCATTCATGGTATAAATATATGAGAAAGTTCAAATCCAAAGAGATCCAGGAAATTGAGAGGAGTATTTTTATCCTTTCTTTTTTGTATATTATATCTTTTGTAAACTTTTTTCTTTTCAAATGGAGTAATTGATGGTTGGAATCTTTGGGAAAATGGACAAGTATTTTCAAAGAAGAATATGGAATTTCARGTTGCTTAATGGCTTTTGTCCTATGAGTAAAATGGTTTTATCAATACATGGTTAATTGCTATCATTTATGTATTAATGTTTTCAATCTTTGAGAGTCTATTATCCCAAAAATTCTTCATGGACCATATGATGAACATATTTTGTTGAAACTATATGAGAAAGCAGTTTACTCTTTGGCTTTCGTCCTGTGTAGACTGTGCAGTGTTTTTTTCATTGTCTTCTCATGTAATTTCTTGTTGTGAAATGTTATCTGTGTCGAATTAGCTTTAGTCGGTTTTGGACATAATATTTTATATCATGTTTTTCTTTATGTTGGTCATTATATTTTGGTTCCTTTAATATCTGTGGTTGATCATCTATACAAGTATTTTGAGTTTACATCTGATACTAGATAGTTGGTAACACCATTTACTGAGGATTGGAATTTCTTTCATTTTCAGTTATTTGGACATTCTAAAGTCACATGATATATAATCAGTTGTCTTTCTGACATCATAAACTCATTCCAAAATATAAAAAACTTCTTTGAGTTTCTTCAAGAAGAATTATGCTTGCCTTTGTCATAGGTTTACACTTAACACATGTTAAGAGGAGCTTATACAATACAAAGAAACAGATCTAGTTTAGTATTGTTGATCAACGTTAGGTTAGTTAGTTTATATGTAATTTAATTTGTTTATTTGTGAATGAATAATGATTGCATCATTTAAATGTTAAATGTTTTGACCATTATCGTTTTATCATTTACAATATTATTCAATCATTGTTTATTAGTTTGTCATTTATAATACAAAGATAGTTTCCTTTATTTTCTTATTTTGATCCATTAGTTGAAAACAATTATTTTCACAAGCCTTTGCTTAAACCTTGTAAATTGTATATAGCTATTGTACATAAACATTGTTAGTTAAACATTTGTAATTAAAGTGTTGATTTTTAGAGTTGTATCTTAAGTTAGTCCACATCTTTTAGTTTTTTTAGGATCTTAGTTGGCTAACGGAGCCATAAAACCCATTAGAGTATATTATACCAAATGACTTGGGTTAAATAGACAAGCCTAGACCAGATCTTCCCTTCCCATTGACGATGTGTCATAAACGTCTGTCAACAAATGGCGCTAGAAGGAGGGCTGAGTAAATTTAATGATTAAATGTTTTACCCCTCATTCTATCATAATTCCATATTTATAAATTCTTCTTCTGTGTCATCTTGAAATGCACTAGAAGGCAAGCCAGACTAACAAGCTAGCCTTGCAGAAGTCTTTGTTTTGAATGTATTTAATTCACCATGGCTCCCCAAATCACTGTGTTGGAACATGATTTCCACTTCTCATTACCTAATATTCCCAACAAGACAATCTCTCGCTTATCCAAACTCTCCTTTGATGGTGGGGGGGATGTATATACAAAAGACCACCTTAACAAATTTTGGTGTAAATGCATCAAGCATAATACTTCTGATTTAAACATTTTGTGAAAATTGGTCTCTTTTACATTTAGAGGCCGGATTAAACATTGGTTTGAGTCTTTTCCAGCATATCACATTATTGATTGATTTCAATTTGTAGAGGAATTTTTAGATGTTTTTGAAATCTATGATTACAATCAATTATGTGAAGAATTTCAGACTTTGCTAATCAATGAAAATTCATCTCCAGAAGGCTTTTCAACAAGAATCCATCATGTTCTCTATAAATGTAATCTTGATGACATGTCATTTGTACTAAATCTCCTCTATGATGTTTGCGCCCCTTTCATCTAGTCATATTAAATCACAAATAATGAATCAATTACAAATCCTATCACTCAATTGCAAGAAGAATTATGTTTGCAGGATGAGAGGAATCCATCCAAAACTTTTGAACAAGCAAGGGTGGTAGAATCTATTGAAAAGGTTCTTATTGACAATCAAATTGGTTTTTCCTCTGAATCAATGTATTTTCAGTCCTGGACAATCTTGGAAGAATATTCGATGTTGGGTCAAGGTGAATGTCCTCATTATTCCAACTCTTGCACTAATCAATACTTAAATTCAGTTATTGACGAACACTTAGGTGATGAAAATGATCTTAAACATTCTAACATTCCTATGAAACTGATTAGAGATGTAAATGTGTAATTTGAAGAAAAAACCTTAAACCATCATCCACAAATCATACCTTATCCACGGGAAATATTAGATGTTTG
>SNQJ01S0066468.1:107868-119968 GCA_010110895.2 Picea sitchensis
AATGGTTGGAGGATTCATACATCAAGAAGTTTCAAAAGAATGGTAAGTTCATGCTTGTTTTGTTTTTAAAAGAATATATAGGACGTAAGCATGACATATTTCTTTTGTATCTACAAATACTACATTCTTTTATTCTGATTTTCAACTTTCTATGCCTTGCATGATTGAAGATGCTCTTGTGGCTACACAGAAAATATGATTTTACTTAGCGTTTTGATCTATTTAGTAGATTAGAGTAGGTTTCCTTTAGTTTTATTTCTCACTATTTCTCTTTGTAATAACGCAGTTATGAACACAAGTGGGTACACCAAGAGAACCATAATATGAATGTCATCAGGGAAGTCCACTTTAATGATTTTCTCTCTTTTTTTCGTTGAATATTTCTTTCCAAAAACACATTATCATCATGAAAATTTTAAAATGGAAAGTAAAGAGATAAGTAAATTTGAACTATCAATTCACCCCAATTCAATCCTGACCCAAGGTGCCACAAGTAGAAATGCACTCATCTTAATAAATATTTTTCTATTTTCTTTTATTCTATTTTATTTTTAATAATAATGCTTGGTCAAAGTAACATCTTATGCATCACTATCTTAAGAAAAGAACTTCCTCGCACATGATATTTTATATGATTTAGTTCTTCCTTTATTGTAGATCCCAAAGATCGGGTTTATCTTTGGCCAAAATTGTTTCTAAAAGTGTGCTTTTGCTATTTCGATTTTTTTTTTTTTATGCACTTCTGATTTTGAATCCCATTAATAAAATTTGATTTGGTTTTCTGTGTGTTTTTTTGTTTTCTTTGAATGAGATTTCTTCTTCTCTGTCTTTTTGAATAAATATATTTATGATCAAAGAGTGATTGTTGAAGGAAGCATTCATTTCAAGACTTATGTTTTTAAAAGCAATTTGAAATAGTTCAAACAATTTCTGATGTTAAGGTTCAGCTCAGATAATTGATTTGTAAGTCAGTTGAGTACTATGAAATCCTAAACGGTCTTTGTCAGAGTATTACCCCTGAAATGTGTCGAGATCTTTGGGAATTACGATTATCCTTATACTTTTTACACCGTCCCTGTTCTTAAAATATCATTTTTAAGTGCTTCCCCATTCTCTTGATGATTTCTTAACTGAAATCTAAAATCTCTAAACCATGATAAAACTTCCAGTTTTGAAAGAAAAAAAAAAATTAAAAAATGATCAATTGTTCACCTGTATTGCAATTAACCTCCACTATCACCTCGCTCTCTTTGTCAATAAATATATAATTGTAGTATTATTTAAAAGTGGCATAAGAGGGTTGGAAGCACTTATGTGTGGGAAGTGTGTGTAAACTCGTCGGGGTACTGAACAGGCTCGCTGGCAGGGGGTAAATGCACACATGATACCAAGACAACTTTGTTGGGGTACTGAACAGGCATGTTGGCAACAAAGCAATGTCGGGTCGAGAGGTAGCAGGTATATTCTTTTAAATTAACTTTTATGGAAGTATACATCATCTGGATACAACTATTGGATGAGATTAAAGCATTTGAGTGGGTTAAATGACATCTCTGTCAAGGCTATGGACGCTTGTTGGTAGCAATGGCTCTCTCAACGGTATTGAAGTCCTTTTATAAACATCGTGACTTCTTGATTAAAACACAACTTCATGTTATAATCCTCTATAAAAGCATTATTTTCTTCTTTTTTGATATTTTTATATAAATCTGAGCTAATCTTTTAATATTGTGTAATTTTAAAGTGGATTTGTTTCAAAGCAACTTAAAATTATATCCAAGTCTCATTCTTCTTCCCTGCAATGAAAGTTTAATAGTTCAAAGATAACTACTTCAGCCAGTAAGTCGCCATTTGTTGGGCCCCAACAACCCCCTTCTTTATTTGTAATCAAAATCTAGGGTCCCGCGAAATTTTACTTAGATTCTTCATTTTTTCCCTTTGACTTTATTGGATTGGTATTGGTTTTCTTTGTTTCGAGGTTGGTTTGAATTTATTTTCTTTTCTTTTGTTTGGTTTGAGTTTCATGAAATTCAAATGTGATGCAGGAGCATTGCTCACTCATCAAGCGAGCCAACACATTGAGAGGAAACAACTGGACAGCGCCAGCACACATTTTGAAATACTTTGGAAGTTGTTGCATCGTTCTTCAATGAAGTCATTTATAAAGGAGCGCACTTGTATTGTAAAGGGGACCTTGAGCCTTTAAGCTCACGTCCTTAGTAGATAGGAAGGAATTTAATAGATTTAATGCAGGTAGATAGATGTTTAAGTCTAGATTAGACAGTTTCATTTTTCGAGAGGGAAAACGGATATAGACACCCTCCTTTGTACATTGTAGATTTATTCATTTCAGTAGTCATTCATTCAGAATCATTCATTCAGGAGCAAGAAGAGAGAGCAGGTAGAGAATTGTGAAGAACACCCATGTACAGATGTTTTTGAATTAATAGAAGAGAGTCTTTGATTCAATTTCATGGTTGGTGTTGTTTCTCTGTGTATGTTGTTTATGTGCTCATGAATGTTTGTTTTCTGGTCATGCAATTGCTTTGAATATGTTGTGCACATGATTTCAGAGGTTTTAACTAAAGTCTGAGAGAGAAGAGAATACGTTTCAATTGTTTCTCTATCTGAACCTGGAGATTCCTGCAAAGAGTGCAATCGAATTCATCCGCATAGAGTGCGTTGATGAGGGTTCAGTAGTTGAACACTTATTCTCATTTACCCAGAGGTTATTTGGGTTGGTAGAGCCGTGCAGGAGAAGGGCAGGCTGAACTTGAAGTCTCAGTGGCTAGTCTGAGCAAATAAGGAAGAGACTGCTGTTGCCGGAGGTGCACAGAGTCTGAAAGACTCAACACTCTGGGAGTTGTTGAAAGTCAAGCACGAAGAGTGCATGCGAGGTTTCCTTGAAGGAATCAGAGTTGGCAAGCTCAGGAGGGATATTTCCTTCGTGATACCGCGGAGGAGGATCTAGGAGGCGGTTCGAAGGAGGTTCGAGCAGAAGGAGTTTAGGGAGAGAGAAATCCTTGAGGAGGAGGAATCGACGGCCAGGATTTGCAAGGGAGATTTGTGAAGTCCTGACAGCCGCCATATATTGGAGAAGTTGCGCAGGATTTACGTCTTAGGTGCAGGGAGGAACCAAGAGACATCGGGAATTAGCTCATCGGGTTTTGCGGAGGTAAGAGTTTTATACTTGTTAAAATCGCGACTAGCGATTTCCCGACGCAGTTGGAGTCATTGATCGCTACGGGGATAGGTGGCACAAGATCCCAGGAAGTCGGGATTCGTCATTCGGGACTACCCAGGGCAAAGGAATTGCAGCCTTTGAAATCGCGATCACGCGATTCCTGATAGAACGGAGAGAGGAGGCGACGTGGAAAAAAGATATCGCACGTGCGCATCGGAGTTCGGGGATTCGTGGTGCTAGTGAACTGCGACATTTCGTATGCCGATTTCCCGATAGGGAAAACCCCGACAGGAACGAAAAGTGTTTACATTGAGACCCATCGAGTTTCGGGGTTTTGGACAGAACAAGAAACGTGCCCACGAGGTTCGTGATACGCGAAACCTGATTTCCCGAAGAGGCAAAGGGGAGATCGCCAGGAAGGAGATTTATGTGGGTATTGAGAACTTCTTATAGGAAGTTGAAGAGTAAGTTGACTCTTCGGGCCCGGGAAGAAGAAGGTCCTGGTGAGTGCGGACGTACCTCGGGTGGGCATCTTGCTATCAAGTGGTATCAGAGCGAGAAACTCTTTCTCTTTTCTGTAGCAGAGGAGAAGATAAAATTTCACCATGCCATCGAGAAGAGGTAGACAATCACCAAATCCAGAGGGGGAAAGAGAAATGTCCAGAGAAAGAAGTAGCCAAGGACAAAATGTAGAGATGGAGAGGGAATTACGAAATCTTCGTGCCAGAATGGAAGATATGGAAGCAGCTCAAAGACGCGGAGTTGGTGCAGGGGATCTTAGTGATTCCGAGGTTGAAGAGGAAGCTAGACATGAAGAAGAGGTCACATCAGGAGATGCATCAACCGAGCGGTTGATCAAAGCCATTTCCAGGATGAGTTCAAAGACAAAAATGGATATTCCAGCCTATGAAGGAAGCCTGGCTGCAGAAGAGTTGTTGGACTGGATCAGAGCTCTTGATACCTACTTCGACTATGAAGATATCAAAGAGGATAAAAAGGTAAGGCATGTTGTTACCAAGTTGAAGGGACATGCAACATTATGGTGGGGCGAGCTACATGCAGATAGACGTTCCAAAGGAAAACAAAAAATTAAAAGCTGGGATCGAATGATTGCTAAGATGAAAGCGAAATTCATCCCAAGGGATTACCAGGTCACACTGTTCAGGCGAATGCAGAACCTGAGACAGAATTTGATGACGGTGAAGGGATACACCGAAGAGTTTTACAAGCTCAATATCAGAGCAGGTCATCGGGAGAGCGATGATGAGAAGGTAGCCAGATATCTGAATGGGTTGAGATATGAAATTCAGGATGAATTAAGCATGACGACCATCAGAACAGTTGAGGATGCTTACCAGATGGCTCTGAAGGCCGAGGAGAAGCTGAGCCACAAGAAAGATCAGTGAGGGCGAGGCAGGAGTCAGCCCAGAGGTAAGACAGTTGCCCAAGAAAAATACCAGAAGCCCAAGGAGGAATGGAAGAAACCTCAGGGTAAGATTGAGAGAGGTGGAACCTCATAGCGAGGACAACAATATGCTGAGCAGAGGAGACAGCATACGGAGCAGGGTGGCAGGTATGCTGACGCAAACACTTTTCCTCGTACCAGGGGTAGGGGAAGAGGCCGAGGTGGAATCATCACATGTTTTACATGTGGGAAGTATGGACATAAATCCGTTGATTGTCCAGAAAGGAAAACGAACAGAGGAGAAGCTCACATCGCTGAGGCGCAGAGGTGTGATGTGGAGAATGAAGACATCGGAAGTGGGAGGTCACTGACGGTGCACAAAGTCCTCTTAACACCCAAGAAGGAGGTGGAGAGTTCATCTCAGAGGACTAGACTGTTCAGGACAACGTGCAAGACCAAGGATAAGAAATGCAAGGTTATCGTGGATAGCGGAAGCACCGACAATCTCATTTCAACCGAGATGGTGGAAAAACTGGAGCTGGAGACAACTGATCACCCGAGTCCATACAAAGTCTCATGGCTACAGAAGGGACATCAGGTGAGTGTTACTAAACATTGTTTGGTTGACATCAAGATAGGAGGATATAATGATAAAATTCTCTGTGATGTTATCCCCATGGATGTATGTCATTTGTTATTGGGTAGACCATGGTAATACGACCGAAATGTGGTTCATGATGGGAGGATGAACACATACACCTTGGAGAAGGATGGGAGAACACACATGTTGCTTCCAATAAAGGATAAAGAAGTGAAACCAGAAGTAAGAAACACCATACTTCTCATGAGTGGGAAGGAACTTCTCATAGAAATGGAGAAGAAAGAAGACCCACAATTCTTTGTGGTCAGGAAGCCGAGAATTGTCCTGACTAGCACGAGAGTGGATGATCTACCAGATGAGATTCAGGAACTGCTGGGAGAGTTCACTGACATCATCGTGGACGAATTACCTCGTTCGTTGTCACCGATGAGGAGTGTGAGTCATCTCATCGACCTCATACCAGGAGCCAGTTTGCCGAATAAGGAAGCGTATAGGTTAACGCCGCAGGAGAATGAGGAGGTCAAAAGGTAGGGACAGGAGCTGCTGGATAAAGGACTGGTTAGAGAAAGCCTGAGTCCATGTGTTGTTCCAACGGTGCTTAGTCCAAAGAAGGATGGAGGTTGGAGAATGTGCACTGACTCCAGAGCGATAAATAAAATTACCATCAGGTACAGATTTCCACTGCTGAGAATGGATGATTGATGGATTGCCTGAGTGGGGCAAATCATTTTTCGAAGATTGATCTGAAGAGCGAATATCACCAGATTCGCATGAGAGAAGGTGATGAATGGAAAACAAGATTCAAGACAAACGAAGGTTTGTACGAATGGTTGGTCATGCCGTTTGGGTTGACAAACGCACCGAGCACATTCATGAGACTGATGAATGAAGTCCTGAGGGAATTCATCAGGAAGTTTGTAGTCGTATATCTGGATGATATATTGATTTTCAGTAAGATGAAGGTTGAACATTCAAAACATTTGGCCATTGTGATGAGGAAGCTACAGCAGGAGAAGTTGTTGATCAACATGAAAAAGTCCTCATTCATGAAGACAAAGCTCATCTATTTGGGTTTTATTATTTCGGCAAATGAGTTGAAGATGGATCCGAGTAAAGTGGAAGTGATAAAAAATTGGCCATCACCAAGAAATGTTTTCGAGGTGAGGAGTTTCCATGGTCTGGCGAGTTTCTACAGAAAATTCATTAGGAATTTCAGTGGAATTAGTGCAGCGATGATGGACACGGTGAAGAAGAGACATAATGCTTTTCATTCGACAGTCGAGGCTAAGAAAAGCTTCAATCTGTTGAAGCAGAAGATAACGGAACAACCAGTGTTGGTGTTGTCGGATTTCCAGAAGACATTTCAAGTGAAATGTGACGCAAGCGGATATGCCATAGGAGCGGTCTTGAGTCAAGAGGACAGGCCAGTTGCATATTTCAGTGAGAAGCTAGATGAAGCAAAGATGAAATGCTCCACGTATGATAAAGAGTTTTATGCCATCATACAGGCATTGAAGAAGTGGAGGCATTACTTGATCCCAAAAGAATTTGTATTGTACAGTGATAATCATGCATTGCAGTTTGTGAGTCAACAAGAGAAGTTGAATCACAAGCATGCAAAATGGGTAGAGTATATGCAGAATTTCACATTCGTAATTAAACACATTTCAGGGACTGCTAACAAAGTGGTTGATGCTTTGAGCAGGAAATGTTTGTTGTTGCAGGAGTTCCGAGTCAAGACATTGGGTTTTGAAAACCTAAGGGACATGTACGCAGGAGATGCAGATTTTGCAGAAGCCTATGAAGCAGCTGAGAATCCAGTTCTCAGAGATCGGAGCCCATGGATAGATTACATGATTCAGAATGGACTGTTGTTCAAAGGAAACCAGTTAAGCATTCCGAATTGATCCATGAGGGAGAACCTGCTAAAGGAGAAGCACAACGGTGGATTAGCAGGGCACTTTGGCCACGATAAGACATTCGCAAAACTGAGCGAAGCATATTTTTGGCTAGGAATGTGAGCAGATGTTAAAAGATTTGTTGACAGATGCAGGATTTGTCAACATTTGAAAGGCAGAAATTAGAATGCGGGTTTTTATCAGCCATTGCCCATATCGGAGAGGCCATGGGAGGCGATAATCATGGACTTTGTATTAGGGTTACCAAGGACACAGAGAGGGGTTGATTCCATCTTTGTGGTGGTAGACAGGTTTTCAAAGATGGCACATTTTATTCCTTGTCAGAAGACTAGCAATGTGACCCACATCGCAAACTTGTTTTTCAAAGAGATTGTTAGACTTCATGGATTTCCAAGAAGCATAGTCTCGGACAGGGATACCAAATTCATAGGTCATTTTTGGAGGACGCTATGGAAGAAGCTAGGAACTAATTTATCTTTTAGTTCATCTTACCATCTGCAGACAAACGGACAGACCGAGGTGGTCAACAGAAGTCTTGGAGACTTGTTGAGGAGCTTAGTGACAGAGCACCATGGCAGCTAGGACAACATATTGCCACCGACAGAGTTTGCATACAATGATTCTGTGAATCGGAGTACAGGCAAAATTCCATTCCAAATTGTGCATGGGACACAACCGAGGGGAGTTTCTGAACTCAGGGAGTTAGAACAGACTACGACTAGCAGTGCAAGCGCAAAAGAGTTCGTTGAGGCAATGAAGGAACTTCACGATGAGGTGAAGCAGTGACTGCAAAATTCAAATCAGGAGTACAAGCGCAGAGCAGATCAGCATCGAAGACAACTTCGGTTTGAAGTTGGGGATATGGTTCTGGCACACTTGAGAAAGGAACGGTTCCCAAGGGGAACATATAACAAGCTCAAAATGAAGAAAATTGGGCCATGTAAGGTCATGAAGAAATTCGGGGAGAATGCTTATGAAATCGAATTGCCGGATGGCATCGGGATATCTCTGATTTTTAATGTTTCATATTTATACCCATACAGGGTTGGAGAAGCAGAGGCTAGAACTGAAGAACCAGTGGTCAAATGGCAGAAGCAATTACCAATCGCAGAAAAGCCACAGATGGAGTGCATACTAGACAAGCGAGTGGGGAAGAAGACCAGGCGAAAGCAGTACTTCGAGTACCTGGTGAAGTGGAAGAATCACCCAGTCGAAGATGCTAGCTGGGAAAATGAAGCAGTGATACAGAAGCATGGAAAAACCGTGCAGGAAATCATGGACAGGAGCCCATGAAAGTTTTCAATCCGAGGAGTATGATGCAGGAGCATCGCTCACTCATCAAGCGAGCCAGCACATTGAGAGGAAACAACTGGAAAACGCCAGCACACATTTTGAAATACTTTGGAAGTTGTTAAGTCGTTCTTCAACGAAGTCATTTATAAAGGAGCGCACTTGTATTGTAAAGGGGACCTTGAGCCTTTAAGCTCACGTCCTTAGTAGATAGGAAGGCATTTAATAGATTTAATGCAGGTAGATAGATGTTTAAGTCTAGATTAGACAGTTTCATTTTTCGAGAGGGAAAACGGATATAGACACCCTCCTTTGTACATTGTAGATTTATTCATTTCAGTAGTCATTCATTCAGAATCATTCATTCATGAGCAAGAAGAGAGAGCAGGCAGAGAATTGTGAAGAACACCCATGTACAGATGTTTTTGAATTAATAGAAGAGAGTCTTTGATTCAATTTCATGGCTGGTGTTGTTTCTCTGTGTATGTTGTTTATGTGCTCATGAATGTTTGTTTTCTGGTCATGCAATTGCTTTGAATATGCTGTGCACGTGATTTCAGAGGTTTTAAATGAAGTCTGAGAGAGAAGAGAATAAGTTTCAATTGTTTCTCTATCTGAACCTGGAGATTCCTACAAAGAGTGTAGTCGAATTCATCCGCATAGAGTGCGTTGATGAGGGTTCAGTAGTTGAACACTTATTCTCATTTACCCAGAGGTTGTTTGGGTTGGTAGAGCCGTGCAGGAGAAGGGCAGGCTGAACTTGAAGTCTTAGTGGCTAGTCTGAGCAAAAGAAGGCAGAGACTGCTGTTGCCGGAGGTGCACAGAGTCTGAAAGACTCAACACTCCGGGAGCTGTTGAAAGTCGAGCACGAAGAGTGCGTGCGAGGTTTCCTTGAAGGAATCAGAGTTGGCAAGCTCAGGAGGGATAGTTCCTTCGTGATACCACAGAGGAGGATCCAGGAGGCAGTTCGAAGGAGGTTCGAGCAGAAGGAGTTTAGGGCGAGAGAAATCCTTGAGGAGGAGGAATTGACGACCAGGATTCGCAAGGGAGATTTGTGAAGTCCCGACAGCCACAAGATCTTGGAGAAGTTGCGCAGGATTTACGTCTTAGGCGCAGGGAGGAACCAAGAGCCATCGGGAATTGGCTCATCGGGTTTTGCGGAGGTAAGAGTTTTATACTTGTTAAAATTGCAACTAGCGATTTCCCGACACAGTTGGAGCCGTCGATCGCTACGGGGATAGGTGGCACGAGATCCCAGGAAGTCGGGATTCGACATTCGGGACTACCCAGGGCAAAGGAATTGCGACCTTTGAAATCACGATCACGCGATTCCCGATAGAACGGAGAGAGGAGGCTACGTGGCAAAGAGATATCGCACATGCGCATCGGAGTTCGGGGTTCGGGGATTCGTGGTGCTAGTGAACTGCGACATTGCATATGTCGATTTCCCGATAGGGAAAACCCCGACAAGAACGGAAAGTGTTTGCATTGAGACCCATCGAGTTTCAGGGTTTTGGACAGCACGAGAAACGTGCCCACGAGGTTCGCGATAACGCGAAACCCGATTTCCCGAAGAGGCAAAGGGGAGATCGCCAGGAAGAAGATTTATGTGGGTATTGAGAACTTCTGATAGGAAGTTGAATAGTAATTTGACTCTTCGTGCCCGGGAAGAAGAAGGTCCTGGTGAGTGCGGATGTACCTCGGGTGGGCGTCTTGCTATCAAAATGTCATTATGTTTTTCTTTCTACAGAGTTTTGATGTTGATGGACGAGCTTCATAATTTGGGAGTTTGTTATTACCTCTTCCTTATTGAATTTATCTGCTATGAGAATCGCTTGGTTGAAGACTTGGATTAATAACAATGATTTTACAGGAAGAATGTTTATTGTGACACATCATTTCTATGACATTTTTTCACATTTGATCAATTTTGAATGAGGGAGAAACAAACATAGAAATCTTAATTTAAACGAAAACATTATTTTTTATCGATTGTTTTCTTTCGTTTAAATTATGATTATGTTTTCGTCTTTTACTCATTAACAATCATTTTCACAAAATCATTTGGTAGGTTTAATTAATTTAATTATTTTTTTAGTTTGCATCTCATTTCAAAATAAAAATAAAATAAAAAGAATTATCTATCATTTGTTTGATTTTATGAAAACCCAAAATTAATATTTTTCTCCTCTCCATCAACTTGAATCTTCTAGAATTTTAAAATCATATTTGAAAGGAAAATATAAACAATATTTATTTAGAACTTATAGTTAGTTTAAATTCATTTTAATTTTATTGTTCTAGATTTTGCTTTATTCACAATTTTTAGGTTATTAATTTGGTTTATTTTTGTTTCACAGGTTTCTATTATCAGTTATTTGGTACGGATCTGATCATGGCTTGATTTTATTATCTAAATATGTTCAAGATAATTGATCCAAAATAATATTGGATTGTTGCAAATAATTTATGAGCAACAACAGATAAGATTTGGAAATGCGTTCAAGAACAGAAATACAATTTTGTGGGACTTGTTTCATCCAAACCGTAAGGAATCTGAAGCAGTGGTTGAAAACCCATCTGCATAATGGACCCATTTAGTTTATAGGCAGGAATTTTCTCAAAAAAATGGACGATTTGAGAGATAATTGTCTTTTTACGAGGCAAATTTCAAGTGGCGGAAATTATTAGTGACGCCCATACTGTTCATTCATGGTATAAATATATGAGAAAGTTTAGAGCCAAAGAGATCCAGGAAATTGAGAGGAGGATTTTTATCCCTTATTTTTTGTATATTATATATTTTGTAAACTTTTTTCTTTTCAAATGGAGTAACAGATGGTTGGAATCTTTGGGAGAATGGACAAGTATTTTCAAAGAAGAGTATGGAATTCCATGTTGCTTAATGTCTTTTGTCCTGTGAGTAAAATTGTTTTATTTTCATTATAATATCTTTATATTCTTTGAGTAATTGATTATGCATTGATTTAAATTAGTTTTAGTATGTTTTATCAATACATGGTTTATTTTTCAATCTTTGAGAGTCTATTATCCCAAAAACTCTTCCTAGACCATATCATGAACATATTTTGTTGAAACTATATGAGAAAACAGTTTACTCTTTGGTTTTCGTCCTGTGTAGACTGTGCAGTGTTTTTTTCATTGTCTTCTCATGTAATTTCTTGATGTGAAATGTTATCTGTGTCGAATTAGATTTAGTCAGTTTTGCACATAATATTTTATATCATGTTTTTCTTTATGTTGTTCATTATATTTTGGTTCCTTTAATATATGTGGCTCATCATATATACAAGTATTTTGAGTTTACATCTGATACTAGATAGTTGGTAACACCATTTACTAAGGATTGGAATTTCTTTCATTTTCAGTTATTTGGACATTCTAAAGTCACATGATATATAATCGTTTTTCTTTCTGTCATCATAAACTCGTTTCAAAATATAAAAGACTTCTTTGAGTTTCTTCAGGAAGTATTATGCTTGCATTTGTCATAGGTTTACCCTTGACATAGGTTAAGAGGAGATTATACAATACAGAGAGATGAATCTAGCTTAGTATTATTGATCAATGTCAGGTTAGTTAGTTTATATTTTATTTTATTTGTTTATTTGCGAATGAATAATGATTGCATCATTTAAACGTTAAATGCTTTGACCATTATCATTTTATCATTTACAATC